>JANHAO010011683.1:0-16819 GCA_026873985.1 Saraca asoca | reverse complement strand
CTCTCCTTTTACTCTGATTCTAGTATTTGTGTTTGTGCAACCTCAACCAATGGGATCTTGGGTGGGTATGTTTCGGCCAAGGTAGATTTCCCATGGAAAAATTTTAAAATTTTCGGCCCTTTTGGTTGAAGCAAACCCAGTACTATCTTGTACAATAAATGTTGATGTAATAAATTTACTGCATATGTAATTACCATTTTAGCCTCCTTTCCTCTATAAATATGAGGAAGGAGCCCCCCTGTAAAGGGAGACGGAGATTACATACCAGAAACTTTGCCAAAATAGAGATTAAACACTGTAAAAATATCATATCAATAACACGCTATCGTGGACGTAGGGTCCAGTGATATCTAGATTTGGCTGAACCATGCTAAACCTAGTGCCTCCCTTCCTACTCTTCTTTTCTTCCCCTTTGATTATTTTTCAGTCTTGTTTGTATTTGAATCAGCTATAGGTTAGAGATCCCAAAGTCCCCCTGGTTGGCCGGAGTTTGGATCATTACCAAAATTTGATGTCAACATTTTGGCGTTGTCTGTGGGAATCTCACCTATTCTGGTTCATTTTCACTACAATGGCCAAGGGAAGAGTCACTAAAGCCTCGAATGCACAACCCAATCCTCCGGATGGCCATGTCTCGACAACAAACTCATCAACTGCTCCTGTCATCAGAGCAACCACCAGTGTCCCTCTAACTAGTTCGATGCAACCAGTTCTTGCTACTAATAGCGTCAATGAACTACAAGCCTAGCTCCAGTGTCAGGAGAAACTTGAGCATATGATGGGAGAACTGACTAAAGCGGTCATGTTTCTGGCACAAGGAGTGCAGAGACAAGCTGAAACCTTAATGCCTGTGAACGCTTTCCAACAACAGCAAACCCAATATTCGGACTATCCGAACCAAGGCAATACCCAGGTTCATTACTCACAAGAGCAGACCCTGGGTCATAACTCTCGAGACAGTAGAGACCAAAGCACCCAACGACCACCTAGCCAGCGCTTTAGGGTACAAGACCTATTAGTTGGAGAGCTATTTTAGAAGATGGCTCAGTTGGAGGAACACCTCCAAACTTCGGGTAGTCAAGCCCATTATGAGGAGCGATCACCACTCTCTGAGGAGATTGAAGCTCAAACTCTCCCTCCCAAGCTTAGGGTCCCTGCGATCCTATTGTATAATGGGGATTCTAATCCATATGATCATCTGGACACATTTAGCGTTCAGATGGACTTACAGACAGCTGACTCCTTGGTTAAGTGCTGAGTGTTTTCGATCACATTGGGAGGTGTGCCTCAAGCTTGGTTCAGAAGCCTGCCAGCTTGCTCAATTGGTAACTAGGAAGACTGACAGCAGAAGTTCGTCAGCTAGTATCAAGCACTAAGGAAACAACTAGTGCCCCCTTGCCACCTCGCCATGGTCTTTCAGCACAAACAGGAGTCACTAAAGGACTACATTACTAAATTCAGGCTTAAGACAAATTTGGTAGAGAATCCATCTAAAGAAACCATGCTGGCCACCATCTCTGTGGGACTCCGTAAAGATGGGAAACTATACAAAAGTCTATATAAGTCCCCAGTCAAGGACCTTGCTGAGTTCTATGAGTGGGCTGCTAAGCAGATCAAGTGCAAAGAGACTTTCGACTCAGAAAAGTCTGATAAGAAGGATGAAAAGGCCAATTCCTCTTGTGGCAAAAGGAGGAGCGGCGTGGATCAAAATGATCACTCCACTGAGCAGATGGTGAATAAGCCCAAAAAGCCCAAGGGTGAATGAACCTAGTATTCGGATCGTTATGAACAATTCAGCATCTTGTTAGATTCTTAGGATAGGATCTTCATGACAGAAAGGGACAGGAAATATTTTGGGGTGCCCCCACCCTCCAGAATCCCCTACAGATGGAGAAACCAGGAAGAGTTTTGTGCCTTTCATAAAGAGGCTAGTCACAACATGACAAATTGTCAGGCCCTCAGGGAGGCGATTGAGGATTTGATCAGAAAGGGATGCCTAAGGGAGTATGTGGTACAGCCCTCAAGGTAGCTGCCCCCAACCTTCTCCATGCAAAACTAACCAAGAGCCAGAAGGCTCAGTCTGAATTGTATATTGATGTTGTATTTCAAATTTTGGGGCAAATGTAATTGTTACTCTTTTAATTTTGCTAAAAGTCATTTGCTGATTGATTTAATGTCATTCATTCTGCTCTCTTTGCTTCCAAGTGCTGGCAATATCCACAACTCGCATGCGATCAACATATTGCAAATTTCATTAGAGACTTCATACTTTATGCCAATGATGATCCTTGATCTCATTGAGGCCCTCCAGAGCTCATTCTAGAGAAGAATTGACAAACACTTAACCAATTGAGCTGCGGGCTCACTGAGGCGTGGAGACGCTCAAAACAAACTTACTTAACCAGTTGAGCTGCGGGCTTGTTAAGGCATGGAGATGCTCAAAACAAAGTCGCTTCACCATCGAGGCTGTGTGCACGCTAAGGTGTGGAGGCACTAAAAAACATTCACTTCACCGACGCAGTTATATGCTCGCTGAGGTGAGGAGGCACTCCTAAACACCCAATGCTAGGGTGACCCTATGATTGCTGAAGCGTAAAGAATTGATGGGTTGATCATTCGCCCAAGGCAACAGAATGTTAAACCTTACAACTTCCATGTGAATTCAATTAAGTCACAGCTTCCATGCGCACTTATCAATTTGGCCATGAAATTGGCCCGAGCATGGGATCGCTCGTTATCAACCTTGCAATTATTATGCGGAATCATTTATTTAACTGGTCTTGAGGTCAGCCAGGATGTGGGATCATTGTAATTCGTAGCTCACTTGTGACCAAGTGTACGCACCTCTCGTGCAATTTCTCAGGAATGTGCAAATCACTCAGATTGACCAAACAATAAGCACGAGAGATGTAGCCTAGTACAGATGGAATGACAGTCTTAGGAAAAGGCTGACGATTCAGAAGTTTAAAAGTCTCAACTCCCAGCTTGTAGAGCGAGTTGTGAGTTAGGGGCTTATATTGTATGAGAAAATTAGTCTGACTCCGGAAGGGTCGCGAGGGACTTGAAAGTGACAAAAAGGACTAGTTCGAAGAGCCTTGCCATCAAGTCACATAGCATGTGACCTCGCTAGAATGAGCCTGTGCACGAAGAAGCGAATTCGACCTCCTTATTCTCAGGGTTGGGCAAGTGACCTAGCTAAGTAAAGCATAGCTTGTGACCTGAGAGCTCGCTGAAAGAGGACTAAGTCATATCCAGCTCCAATGGTCGAGTAGGGCCCGCCTACAGATGACAACTTGCAGTAACCGAAAGTAGGAGATTTAATCTGTAAATCCTGTCTTGTACAATAAATGTTGATGTAATAGATTTACTGCATATGTAATTACCATGGTAGCCTCCTTTCCTCTATAAATATAAGGAAGGAGGCCCTCTGTAAAGGGAGACAGAGATTACATACCAGAAACTCTATCAAAACAAAGATCAAACATTGTAAAAATATCATATCAATAACACACTACCATGGACGTAGGGTCCGGTGATATCTGGATTTGGTTGAACCACGCTAAACCATGTGCCTCCCTTCCTACTCTTCTTTTCTTCCCCTTTGATTATCTTTCAGTCTTGTTTGTATTTGAATCGGCTATAAGTCAGAGATCCCGAAGTTCCCTCCCCCCCCGATTGGTCGGAGTTTGGATCATTATCAAAATCTAACATCAACAGATTATTTATATATTACGTTGCTATTCTTAATCTTTGAACAATTGACGGAAAAAAATTGATTCATAAAGTGGATATCAAATATGAGAGGTGCAGTTTTTGCCATGAGTTAGAGGTTACTCAAAGGTAACTAACTTTGTTTTCTAAAACCAATTCGATCTAGATTACATGGATTAATGCATGTATGAATTTGTGAAATATTTTGGTTTGCAGATACAATGTGGTCATCGATTTCCCACTAACAATAGAAGTAAGCAGAGTATTTTGAGGTGGCCGTGAGTTCATATCCTTTCTATGATATTGTTTTGAGCCAAATTTCATAGTTTTGAAAGTTTTAATTCTAAAATGGGTTCTCCAAAAAAATAGATGAAATTTCGATCCTTTAAAAAAAATTCATGTGAAGCAATATGATTGCAAACAAAAAAAAGAAAAGATCTTCACTCCAAATGTTTGTGAATTACATAAAAAGCACATAATGACGCATGAAATTACAAGCATGAGAGTGAAAAAGCCCCTAAAACTATAATGATCAGTTGAGTGCTAAATTATGTAGTAGAGGAGTACAGGACATAGTACGTGTTTAAGTGAGTATTTTTGTTGATGTCCTATTTATAAGAACCATGGACAATTTTATTTAATAACCACTCATGAACATTGGTTCCTACAAAAATGAGTGTGTGCTGTAAAAGAGAAATAAAAAGAAAGAAAACTAACAAAATAAAACAAACAAGTAGTTGTCAGATAACTACAAGGCAGCTACCTCCCACATATCTGGCATATTGTTTACTTCTTGCTCTCATTTGTTAACCATTCATTTGTTGTCTTTTTGTATTACCCTTTGTTTTGACTCTGAGTGCATAGTTGACTTGCTTGGGAAATTTTGCAAAAAGTGGCTAATAGTGGTCCCCTGATTTGGTTTGATTGCTTAATTTTGAGTTAAAATTTTAACATATATAGAAATTTTAAGTCAAAACTTGAATATCAAACTATGCCCTCATGGTATTGACTTAAATGCTCGACTATCTTGTGATGCCGACATCCAATCATCTGACTAACATGTGACCCTTGAGCTACTTCAACACATGTGGAATCGCTTTTCTAATAGTTTTGCATGATCTTCAATGAGTAATGATGGTAGCTATATCTCCAGAAAATTAAAACTATTTTTTCGCACCATTTTGAAGTACTAAAAAGGAACTACCATTTACCTTCCTTTTTAAGGAACTTATTAAACCTCTGGAGCTTACTTTACTCTGGCTTGCTCAGATTGCTCTAATTTCTTTCATGCTCATTCATGTGTGCTTGCTTTTCTTCCTTCAGTCCTCATTTCTCATAAGAACAGAGCCATTGCCTCAAGCATTTTTTCTCAAGTATCTAGAGCTGTTAAAGTTTTGGATCCCCATTTAGAATCACTATCCATTCTCTAATTTAAGGTATTCATCCCTCTACTGAGTTTGATGTTAACGAGAATGAACCACCAGTTTTCTACTTAGGTTCTCTTTCTAACGGAAAACCAAACATGAATTTCTTGTTTCTGTAAAACCCCTTGTTAAGTCCATTCCTATTACCCCATGGGTTTCTAAGAATGTTAGGGTTTTTAGGAATTTCCCAAGCCCTTATTTAACTTATCTAAACTAGTAAGATTGAGTCTAGTTAAAGAACTTCTTTGGAAAAAGTTAGGTATCTTTAATGTAATCAAGTTATTTAGGTTTTTCTTGAAATGCATCCCTCCAGTAACAAAGGCTGCTCTATGTTTCTGGTCTTTTTCTACCAATAGTCTCCAGGTTCCTTATGGCATGATAGGCCCTTCTTCTTTTGATGTCACAACTATCACTAGTCAGAGGCTGCATGGTGAAACTATCTTGGCTTTACTTTCTCTATCGACCAAAAAATTTTGATAACTCATGCTTGTCTTAGCCAGAAATTCCCTTACTCAACATTTTTATCGACATTCTAAGGGTCTTTTAATTCCCCAGTTTTTGACAGTAAATATATTATCGTTTTACTCTATTGGCTATGTAAGCATCTTTTTTATGTATCATCACTAAAAATTGTTTATTCTTTGCCTTCAGTTGTTTTACTTCATGAGGGATGACAATTAGCCTTAGGGCCTTTTGTGTTAGCTCATCTTTTTGAGAATATCAACGTGGCCTTAGACCATTTTAGGGATCATGATTGTATTTCTACTTTAGGAGATATTTTTTGGATTTTTCAAATGTGGTTAATTGCAATCTTGCAAGATAATTTTCATTTTTCAAAAGATTTTAACTTGAAATATAAAAATTTGTCATACAGTCCTAAACTTTTCCATACCTCCTTAGTTAAGGCACTAGAGTCAAAATCACCAAGAGAATTATTCAACTATTTCTTTTGCATTTTTTATTCTTTTGAAACTGACTGTTCCTTTTAGTATCTATCAATGTTTTCTCCATGATTTTCTGGCCCAATTTGATTTACCTCTAACCTGGATCTGTTTGATCCTTGTAGCCTCAAAATTTAGTCCATATTCTTATGTCTTCAATATTTATTTTCCAGTCTTCTTCAGGAGTTGACTTCAATGGTCAAACTCCTTTTTCCAAAACACTTTGGCTTATCAACATGGCTTAGTACATGGATGCCCAACCATGCTCTTAGATAAATAATTTCATAAGTGAATTATGAAACCACTCGAGTGTTCTCTCACCAAGGATGGCAATATAGTAGTGCAGGCATAATTTGAGTTGCATAACTTTTCTGTGTCTTGCATATATAGTGTTGTTCTTAGAGTGGTGGCTCTCCACAACTCACTTATATTTTGATGCACTGATCTTTGACAAGCTTTCTTGCTCTGTGAATATGCAGACTATGGAAGCTTCAACCAAGATTGCAAGTATGCATATCACTAAAACATTGGTCTTTGAAAAGTATTATAAAGTTAAGTATGACCATAAGCACCCAAAGTATATGATTATTGAAACTAATGAAACCCTTAACAAGAAAAAAGAGTCCTATTACAAATGTTACCATCATTCTTGGTGGAAAGCCTATAGCCAAAATCCCTTAATAAAAATAGTTATTCCTTAATTTAAGCCAAAACCCAATCCTTTACCTAATGCCCTGTTCAGTTTGGCCAAACCAATTATACCAACTTCACACCCTAATGTTACTGTTATCATTACCTACATCCTATCAATGTTAGTCAGTTGTCGGTGGCTTGTGTGATGAATTCTTTAGGTAACTTGTTTAATTCTTGTACTTTCTCCAAATTTTACATACTAACTTCTATTTTGTCTATTTACAACGGTTGTTGTACCTATCAAGATACATAGCCCGAGGCCATAGGAGCCATGACTGATGAAATACAAAAAAAAAACACAATCAAGACAATGCTATGTTTCTAGAAAGAAAATATTAGAGGAAAATTATGTCTAGCTCAACCAGCACCCAAGTGGCAAAGAAGGAGATGGTGACCAAACAAATGGGTGAGCCATTAAAGAAGAAAAAAACCATTAAACTAAAAGGAGCTAGTAGTGTGGCTTTTGAATAAACCATGTTTGAACTTTCCTTTAACCAGTTTTGGAAATTATGCCTTCAATTGCTTAAGATACAACTTAGTCGAAGGTATATATCAATTAATTTTGTTTTCTTGTCCTTTGTTCTCCCTTTTGTTTATCTTTGGAGCTAATCTATTATACAGGACCAAAATATAATTAGTGGTGTATCTTACTTAGAGCCACTTGTAATGGAACCTATGACTGAAGATATAGATCAACAAATTTCAAACCTTTAGTGTTTCTCTACAGGCAATGAAACAACTACTATTTATCTTGCTTCCTTATTACAATCAGTACTAGAGCCCTTGCTGATCATTAAATCACCTTGTTAGGAAGCCTAATTACCTAATGTCAACACACTGTCTCCATTCGACGAGGTAGATAAGGCAATAACAGCATTGGAGTTGTTGCTATCAAAGGAAGGTAAAACTTTCTCTACATCCATCTCTATTGAAACAAGAATGGATAACCTTGCCCCTATGCTGTAAACTAACACTAATAAGTAGGAACAAATAAAACAAGCCACCCAAACCTTTAACACTATTTTATAGAATGATATGGAGGTGGTTGTTTTAGAAGTTAATCAATATGATGCTTTTCACTCCTATTTACATATTTTGCAGGGCATCTTTGAGGCCAAAGTCACCTTAGGCCTAAAATCCTTTGTCTTTAATTTTCAAGAACAAATTTCTTTCTTGGATAAGGTTAGGGACTATGCTACTACTAACAAAACCTATCCAGACTTGTTAACAAGAAAAGAGGAATTAGTTCAATTCTCTAAGCAAGTTGTTAACACCTAGAAGACCTTGATTGAGAAACACAATCCAACCTTAAAGTCAGCAGATAGTAACTCAAAATGGATCATGGCGGTTAAGTTGAAGATTGCTAATTTATAAGAAAAACTTTGTTGACTCAAAGCTATCATGTCACGATCCAAAACCCTTGGTCATGATCAACATGAATATTAATGTACCTATTAAAAATCACTAACCTTTAATTTGATTTTAACATATCACTATAACCATAGTTCGTTCATTTTCAATATTATGCAATTGACTCAAATTGAGTGATTAAGAGAGAAAAGGGAACACAAGTGATCATGAACTGCTAATATATACACACACAAATGGAATCTACTTAATGTACAGAGACATTGCCCATTAAGGCACATGTCCCTTTCAAATAGTATTTTAAACGTTTTAGCATTTTCCAAAATTTCTATACATCCTCCCTGGCTAGCTTAACAAAACATTCATCTACAACACCCCAGTTTTCATTTTAGGGACAAAGCAAAATAAAGTTAGTTTAACCTATAATATAAATGAATCCAAATGCATATGTTAGACTAACTCTATCCTTAAGGTTTTGATGGCCCTGCTATATACATTGTCAAAAGATGATAAAAAAGAAACTTAGATGGTGGATCCTTTAAGGATTGAACCATACCATAGCCATCATTAGTAACATGTTTAGGGGTTGTTAAAGGATGATCTCTACCTCATGTAACACTTCACATCTTACCAGATTTAAGATTATGATATAATATATCTTAATTTTATATGCTCCTAATGGACTATTGATTATAATGGTGAAAGTATTAGCTATGATTTCCATTGGTTGGTAATCTATCTTACTTGTCTGCAAAGGGATTGGCTACAAATTCTTGAGTATCTTAAAAATAATCCATAGAATAACAAGTTTAGGGCTCAGTGAGATAAATACATACTAATCAAGAATTTATCACATAACAAAAGCCTTACATTCATACATATGTATACATACCATCAACAAATAGCTAGTATTGATGTCATTTCCATAGTGAATTATAAAGTATTCAAAGACTTACCATTGAGGTATTTCACATTATGCATTTCTTAATGCATTAGGTCATTCCAAACCAAATTTTGGCTCTCATAGCGATATGTCCACATTTCAAATTCATCATGTATTTCAATTTTATGATATCATATTTCAACATTTCATGTATCAACAATATAAACCACACAGTACACAATCATAATTCAATTAAAAACTTCCTTGTTACTCGAATCCCACCTTATGTTAGACAAACCCAACCTTTTCTCTCCAGCACCTACCTTATACCCTTCCACTATATTGGAATGTGCAGATCCAAGATCTAGTTCATAATTTCCCATTATAAACCATCATTCTCATATCAAGCCTTAAAGGCTGCTAGGTATTCAATCATTCCATTCTCATAATAAATATTTCATCACTTTCATATCAATATATTTCATCATCATTCATGATATTGTGTATCATTTCATGTCTCACATACTTAATGAAAATCTGCATCATATACTCATTCATTGTAATGATTATAATTTCAAAAATCATAACTTCATAATATCACCTTTCCACAATCATAGACATTCATGACCATTGCAATATTTTCTCAACTCATATTTGCATTCTCTTCTAAACTCATTATTTAGAAATGTTTTTATGCATATCCATCGTATTCATTAAAGTTAGTTTATAAACCACTCTATTAAAATATTACATTTGCCATATATGTTTAATTGAACTTATATGGTTTTTAATCAAAGAAATAGAATGTAGTTTCAAGTAAGGGAAAGTGGAACTATATAAATTGAATTTTTTTTGCTAAAAGTGTGATTACAATTGTGAGTAAAATCACTAAAGAAAAACAAGCATGATCGTGATTAGAATTGAAAATTTGTTTATGAAAGGTTCAATTCAACTTGAGGAAAATATAGGTTAAAATGCAAATTTTCTCGCCAAAATTTGAAAACTTTTGAGAAGTCCAATTTCAAATGCAATCAAAATTGGAAAGCAGAGTAGGGTTGGTTGATTTGACTTTTAAAATTCTAGTTCAAAATTTAATTTGAATCGATAAAAAAAACCATTAGGTTTCTACAATCCTGATTGTGGGTTTAGTTCAAAATGGTGCGATTCGACTAGCACAAGCATATTTTGCATATTAATAGTAGAAAAATAAGGGAACTCCTTTCCAGCACAAAGACACACTATAAGATTTTATTTTCTCATGTTTTTGGAAGCATAAATAAACACAAACTTAACTATTTCAATATCATACTCATTATTATCTCAATAATCTACTTAACCATCAAATTTTATCATATCATCACAAAACCCATTTTACTAGTTTGTAACACAAATCAACAAATCTCAAGCAAGAATCATGTTATAATTTATCATAATGATAAGTATTACTTAACTTAATTGTTTGAACATAAGAAACTGCAACTATTTTACCAAAATCTTTTATGCTCTTCAAAATTAAAAATAAGAGCATTTTAGCTTCTAATAATTTTTCTATAGATTTCTCTCGTTAACTAATTGTATATAATTAAGTTATGATTCTTATATAATGAATAAAGTAATATCTAACAGATTTGAGCTTCAAAACATCAGAAAAAATTGCTTTGATTCATAGGTTGAATAGTACCATTAATAGTGATAGAAAACTTCAAAAATTCATAACTCGAGTTATAGTCAATGAATTAATATAATTTTGATGTAAAAATGAAGAGGAAGAAGAGAGGATTCAGCTATAAAATTTTGATAAAATAACAAAAAGAGTTAAAGAGCTTACTTGCAAAGAGAAAGAGAAAACTTAGAGAAGAAGAAGATGAGAGTTTTGCATGGGTGGCATATGTGTGCAAGAAGGCTTAAAGGAGAAGGTGAGCTGGCTAAGAGAGGGACAATTTGGGAAAAAAATTTAACTTCTCACTATTTGCAAGTTGACCACTTTCCTATTTCCTTATTTCATTCATTTGAGCTTAAATTTAACATACTTATTAATTTTCAAAAATTATGAAATTTTAATATAAATTAGTTAAATTAAACACCTTCATAATGACTATGATTTTATGCTCATCTGATATCCACAAACCTTGTTTCAAACTTTTGAACTTTTTTGGAAATAGAATTTTAAAATTATAATTTTTGTTCCTTGAACATTCTTGATTAACTTTTTGATCTTCTAAAGGCTTCATAAAATCCATATAATCAAGCTTAGTATCCATTTTCCAATTCATCCATGGATGACTGGTTTTGATAGCATATATTTTAAATTTTCAATTTCTACAGTAATGTGAATATTAGTCAACAATAAGTAATAACACAACTTTGTACAAGAATAATACAAAGACAAACACAAATTTTCTATTATCGAATATTTTATTCTATAGAATTTAAAACCTTAGAAAGATAAAAAAAAATAACCCTTTCTGTGCCAATCATATTATCCTAGGCTAGAAAATAACTAATTACATCAATGGAAGCCGACACATAGAGTTTAAATAGTTTTCCTGGTATAGGAGATGAAATTACTAAGGGTGACATTAGATATCTCTTGACTTCTTCAAATACCTGTTAAAGGCAATCCTTCTATCAAAATTCCTCTTCTACTTTTTGTTTAAGTAAATGTGAAAATATCCTTGTTCAGCTAAATAAATTAGAAATAAAACGTCAAAGGAAATCCACCTTTGAGGGAATTTTGAAATTCTTTCTTGTCTGTTAGAGCAGTAATTTCTAAAATTGCCTTGGCTTTGTTTTTGTTGACCTCGATCCCTTTTTGATAGACTAGAAAACCCAAAAAATTACCTATAGAAATATCAAATGCACATTTTAAAGGGTTTATTTTTAAATTGTTTTAACACATTCACTTAAAGGCTTGAATTAAATTTCTGATTTGTTCTCCATAAGATTCAACTTTGACTACCACATTGTCAATGTAAACTTCCATAGTTTATTCAATCAAATCATGAAAAATGGTATTTATAGCCCAATGATAAGTTATTCCTACATTTTTTAGACCAAAGGGCATTCGCTAGGACATTTGAATATTGTCTTCAATTTGTCATCTTTTGCAATGTAGACTTGATTATATCCAGAGTTTCCATTCATGAAACTGACAACAATGTGTCATGAAGCAAAGTTGACTAGCATGTCAGCTATTGACATGGGATATTCATCTTTTAGTGTTGCATCATTCAAGTTTTTAAAGTTAATGCACATCCTAAGTTTTTTATTTTTTTCATTACTAGAACCACATTTGAAATCCATTCAACATACCTTGTGATTCACATAAAGTTGGCCTTAAATAGTCTCTTAATTTCTTCCTTGATTTTATGGACTACTTCAAGGGCAAAATGCTTAGAAGCTTATTTGTGTGGCTGAAATCATTCACTGATTGGTAATTGTGTCTAGATTTTGACTCCAACTTAGCATTTCCTTATAATTCCATGTAAAACAGTCTATGTATTCTTTTAATACATGAATTATTTTTGTTTTCTTGACTTCAGGTAATAATGTACTAATGAAGGTCGACCTTTTCATCCCCTATCCCTAAATTCACTTCTTCTAATGGGTATTGGACTTTAATTTTCTTATAACGGTGAATTAAGAAATCCAAGTGGACTATCGTCATAAATACAATTGAGGAGCAACATCCTTTCTTTTCGTTTGACCATGTAGGTCGACAATCAAGTTAATTGCTTTTGTATATCATTCATCATTTTTGTAGGTCGAACCCAAATTTACAACCTTTAGGATCACAAAAAATCTTAAGATCTTTGAATGCAAAAGCCAAATGCCTTCACGTCGAGATCACCTTTAACCATTATTAGCTTAATGTATAGATTGTAAATTTCAAATTTGGCATTGCATTGTTGGACATAACAAGGGTTATCATTAGAGAGGATGCATTATAACTGACCGTTATTGGTCCACATTACTGACTTTTGGTGAGCAGTCGCGGGTATAACACTAGTCACATAGATCCAATCTCAACCTAGCAGCAAGTTATAACTTGATTTAGATGGAACCACCATAAAAAACATCTATCAGGATGCAAAACCAAATTACAAATTAACTAGCACCACTCCTTTAAATGTTAACATTTTTCCATTAAAATCTGACACCACAATATTTGATGGCACTAAATCTTGGCGAACTTTTTAAGCTTGATGAAAGTTGGCCATGACATTAGATTTGCCAAAGCACCACCATCGATCAAGATGCAATTCATTGGTTGTCCATCAACATATGCCTTTATGTGTAAAGGCCATAAATGATCCCTCATCTATTATATTGGTCTCTTGAGAAAAGCATAGGCATTTTCATCTAACATGACTATCTCCTCGCTGTCATTTTTGTTTTAGAAATTGTTAGTGGAGCCTTGTTCAGAATTCATTAAAAAGTCTATTGGAAAAATACATACCATGTTGATTTCCATATTTTGTCCTTTAATTTTCAAATATTTTGCCAATTCCAATTTTTCTTTTTCTTTTTTAGTTTCACTTGTTTCTTTAAGGCCTAATAGTATTTGATCAAAATATCAGCCCATTTTTTATTTTCTTCTAAAAGCAGCTTGCCCTTGCATTCAATGTTTTTGAGTTCTTATTAGAGATAGAGGTTGATAATTAAGATTATATCAATTGTTCTGTCCTTTTGGCATTTTTGGCTTCCATTCAAATTTTCATTCAATTGTGGTTCATTGGTTAGCCACTTTTCTTTTGGTATGTTTTCTCAAGGTACTTGAGTTCAATCAAGATAATTTTTCTCTCTTTTGTGCAGTTGATTTTGATAGTTAAAATTAATTCTTTTGAAGATCGATGTTCCTCTCGTATCTTTTTTACTTCCAATCTCTCTTAACATCTCTTTCTTTTTTTCTTCTTTCCTAACGATTATACCTCTTTGTATAGCTGAAGCAATTCTTCTGATTTTTTCCTTCTCTTTTAGGTCTATTTAGTTTCATTTTCTTATATTTGCAAGTAAAACCCTCACCTTGTCATAACACCTTTCACATGGGGGCACATTTTTACTATCCCGCCTTTGACATCAATTCTTTTGAAAAATTCAAAATTTGATTCACCTTTTTTTGGATAGGCTTCAAGTATGAAAGGTGCCTCTAATGGATCATCATATTTATTGATAGTCACCATGTTTCCTTCATTTAGTTCTGAGGGTTCGATCAAATTTTCACTTGTTGGAAAAAGGTCCTTGTCTATGATCATTTCTTTTCCTTTATCTGTGAACTTGAGATGTCCTTGTTTGATTGAATTTTCAATCATATCCCTAAAATATACACAATCACTAGTAATGTGGCTAAAACATATTATGATATGTGTAGTATTTTTGGCCTTTAACTTCTTCCTCAGTCAAAACCTTTTGCTCATTAGACAATTTTATCTGTTTGTCTTTTAGCAAAATATCAAAAATCTGATTTGCTTTATTTGTGTCAAAAAATAATTCTTCTTATTTATGTTATTCATCTTATCTTTTATTTCTATATTTTTTAGCAAATGACAAACATATGGAGGACCAGGTTTTAATTCGGCTAGATTTATTTTGTTTTCATTCTCCATTTCCTCTTCTTCAACTTAAACTACTTTTTTTCTTTTCTGAATGAAAATTTCTTAATTTTCCTCTCCTCTCTATGCAATTGCTCAATTTGCCTCACTTTCTTGACTAATTTAAACATGTAAGTTATTTGCTGATTTATCAGTCTTTTTATAATTGGAAAATCAAAACCTACCATAGTAATTTTTACTATTTTAGATTCTACTATCTAAGTAAAACAACGGCTCCTTGCTTGCTAAAACTGGTATTGGTAATCATCAACACTTTTATAGGCAACTTTTTTATATTAAGTAAATCAATTAGACCAATTCTCATCTTGCCTCTATAAAATTGATTGAGAAATAATTTCTCTAACTATGCCTAAGAATGCACATAATTCAATGATAAACTTGAATACCAAGCAAAAACAATTTTTGTTAAAGAAAAAGAAAAAAACTTCATTTTCAAATATTCATTCCTCGCTAACTTTTGACATTTGGTAGTAAATCTAACTATGTGTTCAATTGTTGACTAATTATCTTTATCAGAAAATATGGCAAATTTTGGAAATTTGAATCCTTTTAAGAACTCTATCTAATTTATCCACTTTAGAAATGCACCCTCTCATTTGGATAAATACTTTGTCCTTCTATTTGATTCAACAATTTTTTGACCACGAATTGGATATTTGTTCTGATGATTGTAAAAAAGTTAAATTATGCTCTGAGTTATTGGGATTTGTACATTATCATTAATTTGGTTATCATTTCGAATTCTTTTCTGTCCATGTCAAAGTATCTTAATCTAACCATACTGTGGTTGTTCCATTTCTTGCTCTTCATTCTTGACATTTTTTACCACCATACCTTCATTATGATTATTGTGATCATTATTATCAGTATTTTAACCATTATTGCTATTTAAATTGTTGCCTAAATAGGTTTTCATCCTTTCTAACACCTAATTCATCTTTTTGTTAACTTAAGGCCTTATTTTCCAACATTGGTCAAAGTATGATCACAATTTGCTAAGACTTTACATGGATTATATCATGGTTACTTTTATCCATCTACTATCAAAACACGTCAACATTTTTAGGACTTAGACTTGATGAATTTCCATTTTGTGGAAAGTATGGCATCCCATAAGGCACTAGCCCCCTAAGTATAGGTCCATTACTATCTGGTGGTCCATTTCTCGCCAAATTGTTATTATTATTTCAATTTCTATTCAGCATCCCTTGTCGATTTCATCTAATAAAATAGTACCATTTCTAATGATCATATATGATAAGAGACTAGTAATACCTTATTACATGCCGCTAGATGTGCCAATTTGTTTTGATCTAAATTTCACAAGTTGGAAACACTACAAGAAAAATAGAATTTTTCAACGGAATATTCCAACACAAAATCCAACGGATTAAATTTCGTTGGAATATTCCAACGGAGTTTAATCTGTTGGAATATTCCATTGGACTCTCCATTGGAATTTCTATTTTTGAAAATTGTTTCCAAAAGAAGGAATATTCTAATGGAAATTCCAATGGAAATACATCCATTGGAATATTCCAACGAAAATTTCCTTTAGAATTTCCATTGGAAAACTTTAAAAAAAAATTCCAATGAAAATTCCAATGGAATATTTTGTTGGAATATTCCAATGGATGTATTTCCGTTGGAATATCCCTTAAAAAATTGGTAGAAGGACTAAACTGAAAAGTTTTTAGGGACTAAATTGAAAAGTATTAATTTCGATGGGGTAGGTTTGGAAATAATGCAAAGTTCAGGGGGCCAAATTGAAAATTTGGCCAGAATCGGCCTAACCGATAGCCAGTCACTGGCTTTGCCCTTTTATTTTTAAGTCTCCAAAAGCTTCACGGGCTTCTTCTTCTCCATTCGGCTTCTTCTTCTCTCCCTCTCCATCCGGCCTCTCTCCGACGGATCTTCTTGTGTTTCATCGGCGAAGGCCGACCGGCTAGCAAGTAAGCTTTCGGCTCCCTCCCTCTTCTCTTTCTTGGCTCTTCATTTTTGGCATCTGGGTCCTCTTCTGGTGTCCATTCGACTGGCACTTCCTCTGGCTTCTTCACGGCGTTCCAGCTTGATTCGAGCTACCCACTAGTACTTTGGATAGGGGTGAGTAATATTAGATCATCGGATTTATTCTATAGCAATTCTATAGTTAATTTTCAAGATACTCATGTTAGAAGCTCTTAACAG
>JANHAO010011682.1:0-16823 GCA_026873985.1 Saraca asoca | reverse complement strand
TCTTAACATTCCCAATAACAACATTATTTCAATTTGCAAAACTTTCATCATGGCAAATCATTCACAATTTCAACAGGAATTCAATTAGATAAACTTCTTAGTATTAGAAGTATCCAGAACAAAACATAAACATATCCATTCAGAACATAATATTCAAAATTAAGGTAAAACATGTAACTTTTCTAACAACAAATCATATTCCAAATGCAAATGGAATTCAAGATAAATTATCACCGGAAATCCAGTTTGTCAAAATTCATAACATATTGATTAACAAATCACATGTAAAACAAAATGGGATTTGCAAAGGGTGGGACTATCTACTCACCTCTAATCTACTAAACTCTTAGAATTCAGACATTTACGAACTCCATATTTTATCAAAAATATATTTGAAGCAAAATAATAATAAAATTTTCCAATTTCATTAACTTTGCATTTTCGAGTTTTTATATAATTTTTCTTAACATCAAGCTATTGGGGTACTACGAAATAAATTGGATGATCTAGGATTGCTTACCACTTCACGAAGTACCAACAGGCAACTCGTCGCTAGTTGAAACATTGTCGGCTGCCCAAAACCAATAGCTGGCCAAATAGCATCAAAACAGGGGAGGAAGCTACCGTGAGCCAAGTCAAGAAAAAGTGTCATCGGAGAAGAGAGGAAGAAGAGCTCATGGTGATGGGAGCAGCCACACAATGATGACAACCATAGTGTAGAAACTCACCGGTGAAGGAAGGAAGAAGACACAGCAGGACTTTTGTAGTATCGACTTTCCAGTGTCGGGGAAGAAGGAGGTTGCTAGCAGGAACGCCAGAGCTCACCGAAGTCTGCTGGAAGGGAGGATGCCGAACGTGGTTCGTCGGCAAGCAGAAGGAGGCTGGCTTTAGGAAGGATCTGGAACACATGAGGAGAAGAAGTTAGGTTGGAGAAAAAATATACTGAAATGGAAATGGGAAAAATTACATTTTAGCCCCCAGATTTTTCACTGACTTAAAGATAAGCCCATCTGAAATGAAAAATTACAATTTAGTCCTTACAAAGTTTTCACTTTAGTCCTTCTCGCATCATCATTTTTTTTCTTTCCATTTCTCTTTTTTTTTCTTGAGGTGTTACATCGGTGCCTCAGCTCAAAAATTGGCAATAATTTAAGGTCACGTGAAAGTCGCGCCTTTGCAAAGTGTGAGCCCAGGTCGCATGAAAGCTACGTCCTAGCCAGGCATGAACCTAGGTCACATGAAAGCTGTGGCCTGGCAAAGTGTGAACCTAGGTTGCATAAGAGCTACGACCCTGGTAAATTGCATTATATGACAAATGACTGAGCTGTCGAATTCAAGGATCTGACATAACACTTTATGAAGAGTCCATTCAAAAATAGGAGGAATTCAAAATGCATACAAGTCCTTAACATCCATTACAATATTAATGTATAATTCTTACTGTAGCGGCCTTTTCTCGCCCAAGGTCACATTGGGAAGGCTTAGGTCACTTCCCTGGAGGTTGCACTATGTAGCTTCACAAATGACCCCTCTTAATGAGGTTCTCGATAGCGTCCTTGAGTTCCCGGCAATTTGAGGCGCCATGCCTAACCTCGTTGTGATAAGCACAAAATTCTTGCTTGTTCCTCTGCCTATAGGGAATCTTTATAGGGCTAGGTTTCAAGAAGTCTTCTCGTTCTCTTTCTAATATGAATATCCTGTCTTGGGTATCTGATAGGATGATGTAAAGCTCATGACGAGCTGGAGGCTGAAGCTGTTCACTTTTGTACTTACTAGATTTTTTCACAATTCGCTTGCCAAGATGGCTGCCTTGATCCATATTGCCCCTTTTCTTGCTATGAATGGAACCATCTTTATCATCCTTTCAATCAGGCTTTCCTGAGCCAAAAGTCTCCTCTTATTTGACCTACTTAGCAACTTGTTCATAAAATTCGGCTAAGTTCTTAATCGAGGACTTATATAAGCTTTTGTAAAGCTTTCCATCTTTGCGAAGTCCAACGAAGATTGTTGACAAAATAGTTTCTTCAGATGGATTATCTACCAAATTGGCTTCAATTCTGAACCTGGTGATGTAATCCTTTAGTGACTCCTGCTTACGCTGAAAAATTATCATAAGGTGACAGGAGGCACGAGCCACTTTTTCAAAACTCGGTACTGGTTGACAAATTTCTATTGGCACACCTCCCAATTACATATAGAGTGAGCTGGAAGGCTTCTGATCTAGGTTTGAGTTACATTTCCCAGTGTAGCCAGGAACACTCGGTAGTTAACCAGAGGATTAATTGTTTGCAAATCCATTTGAACATTGAATACATCCAGATGGTCATAAGGATCAATATCTCTATTATACAGAGGAATTGCAAGAACTGTGAGTTTGAGAGGGAGGGGCTAAATCTCGATTTCTTTTAAGAACAATGACCTATCTTCGTGGCAAGCTTGATCATTCAGAGCTCGTAAACATTCCTCCAACCAGTTCAATTTTTGATACAATTCTTCTAGTAGCGGGTCTCATGCCCCAGATTGTTGGTTAGGAGATTGCTGATCCCTTTGACTCTCCTGATTATGAGAATAGTGACTTAGAGTTTGTCGTTGCAAATGATGACCTGAAGACTGATTGGCTCTACTCGAACATCTAGCTTGCTGTTATTGAGGAGTACTCCCAGGTACAACAGCTTCATTCCACTTTTGCAAACCCTGAGCTTGCACTTGTGTTAGTGTAGTGACTGCTTTAGTCAATTCTCTCATCATGTTCTCTAACCAGCCCTAATGTTGAAGCCAGACTCGCATTTCATCAGTCTCAAAGACAGTAATAGCAGGTTGGTGACAAATTGAGGGGTAAACCATTGGCAGCTTGAGCAGTAGAGAAACTTGTTATATGACCTTCAAGCTTATCAACAATGGCATCTGTCTTTCTGATGGCCTTTCCTCTAGCCATCATAGTTGAACAAAATCAGTTGGAAAAACAAAGAAACAACCAGAGTACTAATAGGTCCCACTGGGCATGCCAAAATATTGATGGTGAATTTCGGTTCTGCCTAATCCAGCCAATGAGAAGGAGTTCTTTTAGGACCCAAGCGGTTATCTGATTGTCAAGATAGTGAGGAGGTGTAGGATGGATAGAGGGAGAAGGAGATAAGTAAATGACATAGAAATTTAATGTGGTTCGGCCAAAATCAGACGATACCAGTCCCTATGTTCACAGTAGTGTTTTATATCTCTAAAGGTAGTTTTATAGAGTTTTTGTACTGTATCCTCTTCTCTCTTCCTTTTTTTAGAGGGCTTCTTCCCCTTATTTATAGAGGAAAGAAGGTTACAAGTATAATTATATAATTTGTATTTCTGTTACATCAGATAATAAATGTATAAGATAGTCTAAAGTACAACAAGTTGACTTTTGCAAACTACTGGTTGACTTGAGTGAAATGCTTTTTGCGGGTGGGACCTTTGAACTTCATTTAACAGAATGGTGGTGCAATGTGTCCGTTGGCTATATGCTCGACCTCCGCAGGCTTCTAGCTGGACGAGACACTTGAACTTAGACATAAAAACCTAAAACACACTTGAACTTAGACATAAAAATTACAAAATTATTATTTTCAACACTCTTTCTTAATTTTGGAATTTCTTCAATCCAAGACTTTATCCAAAATCTAAAAACTTGAAGGGATTTTAAAAAAAAATTGCATTGTACTCTCCAACATAGAGTATAAAAATCTTCACACAATCAACTTCATGATTTTGCTTGTGAATTTTAGTAAAAATACTTGTTTTGAGCCTCTTGAAATTTTGCTTAGAATTTTTCTTCATCATGAATATCACTTTGACTCTAATACCATCATGACTATTAGGATACAACCAAGTCTATCTCTTCTCTATGACTAGTCTCCATGGATTATGTTTCATATGTTCTTCAAAATTTAATTACTTATTCTTTACAAAGAGAAAAGACAAATAATTGATATAAATATTTCTCTGTTACATAAAATTCATTAAGAATTGTTGTTAGCCTAAGCCTTTCACTTGAACTTCTTTCAAAGATTGATGATTCTTTATGAGTTGAAGTTTAGAAAAGTGGTGGAGTCTTTTCTTCCATAGGTGCCATAGTCGTGTTATGATCTTTTAGTTTGTCTTAGTCTCCGGGTCACAATAACGGAGGTATAATTATAAATAAATGGAATAAAAAGGTTTAATGTATAAAACATATAAATTCCTTATACAAGAATTTGGAGTGACATAGGTGAAATTTATGTCTTTCTTTATTTGTAAAATTTTTTTCTTATTTCATCAACTTTTAAGTTTATTTTTAAATTAGTGGGGTCAATATTTAATATCTATTACACTTTAATAAGAAAATACAATATATTTATGAAGCAATTAAAGAAAGTAGTGGGATCAATGACTCCATTGCCTTTTATATGGCTACGCCATTGCTCGGTCATGTTTTTAAAAAAGACAAAGTAAATCATAATCTATGTTTTCCTTTTTGGCTACGACCATTACCTCTTCATTTTAAATAAGACAAGACAAATAATAGATTGTCTTGTCTTGAATTCTCCAATGCCAAATTATTTCATCAAACTTAACATTCCCTTTCATAGATAGTATGATCTCTTCTTCATTTTCAAAGAGATTAGGCAAATCATAGGTTTTACCTTTTTGAACTTTCTAATTCTAGTTAAATTCTTCAAAGTCAAAATCTCCTTTCACAGGTGATGTGGTCACTTCTTCCTCATAAAAGCCCACAAAACAATTCATACTCTTTCTTTTCTTGGACTTCATAACTCCAAGTTGTTTTTTTTTTCATCAAACTCAACATTCCCTTTGTTGAAATTTTCATGATCTCCTTTTTCTTTTCCTCTTTCTCCTTTTCTTTGGAAAAACATCTCTAGTTTCTTCCAAGTTTGTTTTGTGATGGTTGCATCTATTATGACCTCAAACATCAAATCATCCAAACCTTGATGGATAAACATGGGGGCAAGTTGATCCTTTTTTCTTGTCTTTGTTAAAGTATCTTTTTTCCTTTTGAGAAAAATTGGCCTCAACATGTGGTGGGGTCTAGCCTTCTACACTCTGTAGACCCTCTATGCTAAATAATACCTTCATGTGAATACACCAATGATCATAATTTTTTCTGGTAAGAAGAGGAGTTTGTATGAGATACCATCCATTATTATTCATCTCTTGATACTTACAAACCAAGCTCTGATATCACTTTATTAGTTCAAGAGAAATACCTTCATGACCACTAGGATACATATTTCTTTTAGTATTTTTTTTTTCATCTTGAACAACACTCACAGGAGATGAATGCCACGAAAATAACTGTAAGTCTTGTGTTTGTCTTACATGTTCATTTAGTTTCATTCATGGTAGAAAGTCAATTCCTAAAAGGACAAATTACACTTATCTCCCATAAAGTTTAGTATAATTATATTGACACCCATTTTATTTTTAGAAATATATATTGACTCTTATTTTCATATACGCTCGCCTTCCTTTTCTTTTATTTTAAATATACATTCACCTCCTTCATCCCCTAAAAAAAAGGAAGATAAGCATATATTTTTAAAATTAGATGATATATAAATATAATTATACTAAATTTTAAGGGAGGTGAGTATAATTTGTCCTTCCTAAAATAACCTAATTTAACTTGAACCTGACTTGTGTCCTTAAGAATCCTGCTTTTCAATTTTTATGATTAAATTCATGTTGATGGAGAACAAGTGATATGCGTAATAGTACAATAGCCGCACAAAATTAACTGTATTCCACTTTCACAAAGTTACTAATTAAAAAACAAAAAGGTAACATGCCTAGATCTGAGAAAGTATAATAATAAGATCAATAATTCAATAGAAATACTGGAAGAGGCTAAATGTGATTAGCATAGACAGATGTAAATATAGAAGCTTAACAAATGTGACGCAAAAATGAAGAAGCCGTATTCAGGTTGATCAAATCCAGCCCAACCCACCATGGCAAACTGCCATTGGAGGAGCCTCTTCTTACAGGTAAAGATTGTTATCTATGTCAGACTGATATGTCAATGTGGAGCCAAGAGCAGGAGGACTGATAGTGATGGTCTATGCAATAAGATCACTTACTCCACAATTTAGAAATCCGCTGAAGTGTTAACCCCCAACCAAATAAGTAGTCTTCTTTCTACCATTATTAGGATAAAGATATGACAACCCCGTCACTTATTTGCTAATGTTTCAACTCTCTCAGTTATTTGCTTATGCCTTATATCTGTTGATGTCTCTAAGAAAGTTTCTTGTCTCATTCAAGAATAGTTTCTCAGCATTTTCTGAAACATGTTTTCAATCGCTTATTTCAGTATCTGATATTCTCATGATACTATCCAACACCAAAGTATAAGCAATTAGTTAGTTTATGAGTTTCTCTTACTGCAGTTTCTATAAACCGGTCTGACAACAAGAAGAAAGAATCAATGTGTGTTCAAAATAGATAGATGACATCTCAGCCTTATAGTCCATTTTACAAGTCAACAATTCCTTGACGTTTTGATAAATAAAACCAAGAAGTCCATCGTCATAACCCCGCATTTTCTTACCACCCAAACTGTCTATAACAGAACATGCTACTTGCATACATAAATTATTTGTGCGTTTTCTTGCATTGTACATGTGACATGATATCAATTTGAATCAAACTAATCATACTTGTATAAAAGCAAGCGGAATGAGATTGACTCAAAGCGTGTCAATCACTGTGCTAATTGCACACGAATCATTTATGCACTTTCTTATATTATACGTATGACATAATATTAGTTTGAAACATACTGGCTATCCTTGTATAGAGCAAATAAAGTCAGATTGACTTGGATTGTGCCAATCACCGGTGCTAATTGCACAGGAATCATTTATGCACTTTCTTGTACAGTATGTAGGACTTAATTTCAGTTTGAAACAAGCTGGCCATCCTTCTATAAAAAGAGTTAAGATTGACACAGATCGTGCCAATCGTCATGTGTGCAAGAGCAAACGATAGTGTGTTCAAACAGCACTTCTCTTTTGCAATTCCAAGTAGGTAATTTTTTACAGATTACAACAACGCACAATGTGTACAGAAACTGAAAAGAAAAATCTACTGGGAAATGATGGGCATTCTGCAACATGGACAGTGAATGTTATTTAAAAGCCAAGGCTCCAAGCACCTTGAATGGAACCTATGAGCACAAGGAAGGCGCATCAGTGTCTCTCCAACCTTGAATGATTCCAAGCACACTGCACAGTCTTCTTGCTCTGAAGCCCTCCAGCTCAGTTTGGTCCAACTGAACTTCCTTGACCCACTTTTCTTTGCCTTTATCTGCAACTCTGCCACGATTGTAGATTTTCCTTCCACACATTTCAGCTTCTCTTTGCTGTTTTGCCTAGAAAGTTAATAAAAAATTTCAACACAAATTAAGCAGAAAAATGAATACTTTCTGATATGGGATTCTTCAAGGTACTACAAAATTTGTTTTAAAAGCAATAAACCATGAAGAAAGATATATATAATATTTCAAGTTATACTTATACCTCTTGCTTTCTGATTCTCTTTGTGCTCTTAGCCTCTCATCCAATCTTTCTTTGGCTTCTCTGACTGCTCCTACCAGCTTCTCATCTGTGTATCCCTTGTTATATGCTATGCTTCTTTGCTGCTTATATTTTTAAATCAACGAAGAAAATTAATACAATCCCATTAACGATAACAAAATCATTTAAAAGCAGAGAAACTGAGAAATGAAAATGAACAATCAAATTAAAGGAAGATAGAGAAGGGGATTAACCAGTGAAGAGGATGAAGAATGAAGAGATTCATATTTGCTTGCATACAAACAGAAAGAAGAGCGCCTTGTAGAACTATGAGCCATCATGGATGGTGAATCAGAGCATCCTCCACTCTGATGGAACCTTCTCCTTCTAGCGCATTCAACTCCGGGAAGCATTCCAGCCATTGATTTTGTCTCTCTCTGAAAAACCCACTAAGGTTCTGAAAAAAATGAGTGCGATAAATATGAAATTGGATCTATATCTATAGGTATGGTTAGTTCAGCACAGCTTGATATATAGCTTAGAAAGAAAAACATTCAGAGTAAGAAAACCTTCTAATGAAGAAAAAGATTGTGGATAAAGTGGTGAATTATTACAATTTTTTTTCTCTGTCAAAACCAAAAAGCATATACAAACAAAACAGTTATAAGTAATTTACTTTACGAACGGTATTGGAGAAAGTTGGGTCCATTGCCATTGTCAGATATTGGCTGCATTAATTTTAGCTTCATATCCGTCACTAACTCTTCCTCTTAGAGTGACAGGGAGGGTAAGTTTAGAACTTTAGTGAATCGAGGGAAACGATAATGAAAGGACAGATATTACAAGGATGATGGTTCAATGCCAGCCACCACCTAGAACCTTCAGTTACAAGGAGTAAATACTAAGTTGAAAATAGTCATACTTATTTATTAATTCACTTGATTAAACTCCATCAATTATATACTAAAAAAATTTTGTGCACAAAATTAATCTTTCATTTGAAACCGTAATGACAGTAGAATGTAATTACATGGAAATAAATTTAAAAAAATTGTATATAAATTCATTATAAAATGAATTAAATTCATAATTTTTAATGATTTTTTTTAATAATAGCAGAAGTGACAAGTTTTTAATACACGTCTTAGGTTCGAACCCACGTCTTGAATTTGAACCCATATAATAAAAAGAGAAAACTCTAAAGACAATATTAAGTGTCATTGCCTACGATGCACCGACACTTCATATAATAGCCGTATCCGCGTGTCGGAAATGTTCCCGTGTCCGATACTTCTCGACACTGACACTTCATTTACCATGTAAAAATAGTCTGACACTTCTGAAAATGCCGTGTTCCAGTGTCCGTGTCCCCGTGTCCCCGTATCCACGTTCCGGTGTCCGTGCACAACTAAGGATGCTAGCATAATTTTTAATGGTTTGAAATTAGGACTAAGTGTATTTACTATTTTTATTTTATAAAAAGAGCAATAAGTCATTTAACAAGTATAATACTCTGAATTCAAATTTAGAATATTAAAAAAATTCTATAATAATATCAGATATTATAGTATCACTAAAAATACTAATCAAATTCAGAGAATTACAAAAATCTATATTAATATTTAATATTACTACATCACTAAAAATACCGAGGAAATTATAATTTTTTGTTCTTATTTCGCCATCCGTTGCACCTACAACAAAGTTTGAACCGTATGAGTCAATAACTCCTCAGTTCTACAAATGCTTTACATCCTTGTGCGTTTGTTTATGTCATGCTTTTTCTTTGAGAAAAATACACAACTCTTATGGATTTAGTTGAAAATATACAAGTTGGAGTAGAAATGCAGTTTTGTGATTTAGAACCCATCCCATTGTTTTCATTATAAGTGGAGCCTCAAAAAGCATTTTGATGCAAACTCAAACCAATTGGATAGTTAAGATTCAACCCTACAACTTTCATAAAGGGTTTTATAACAAAATACACCATTTGGATATAATTGGCTATGAACTTAAATGTTTAAATCTGTTAGGATTGTTCTACTCAAAAAGGCTCACTTGTTGTTTAGCCAATAACTTAAGCTAGAGACTGAGTTTTAATATAAGGTCAAGGTCATTGGAAAGTTAAGAGATAGACCTGCATTTCATCTGAAGATTATCACATCCAAATATGATTGGAACATCAAGGCCCAAGCCAAGGATCACCAAGAAGCCTTGCAATTGCCAAGTGGACCCATGATTGGAGCCAAAGCAAAGAAGAGGAGAGAAGTAATCCAAGGGCTTTGTCACACACTTTTGGGCTCACATATAGTGCTAGGACTTGGAAGTTCAAGGGTCATTTGCTTGAAAGCTTTGCCATCCACTTGAGGATCATTATGAGCATCACTTTAGGACAACCATATGCCAACCATTTGGACAACAACATGACTGGACATTTTGGTTCATTTTTGAGCATGTATTAGGTTATTATTTCGTGTTATTTTATGAACTACCTTTGAGACCTTTTTGATATTAGTTTGGGGCTATTTGATCCCTTTTATTTTTGTAATCTGGTGGCTGATTTAGGATCATTTTGTGGCTAGTTTGTGGGTTATTTCTAATGCCACTTTTGGAGTATTTTTGTTGGCTGATGTGTTGGCTTTATTTTGGTCTAGACTTATTTATTTATTTGGCTAGCTCATACGTTTATTTGGTTGGGCATGTGTAAGACTTTAATCCAAGCCATTAGTGAGTCTAATTGCTACAAGGGAAGACATATTTCCTTCACCATTTAGATTTGATGAACTTATGAAATAGAAGTGTTTCTTCTTTGAGCAAGTGCTCTCCTAGGGTTCTAGCAAGAACTTGAGACTTATCAAAGAACTTGCTCTTTGTGGCAACGATTTTATCATTTATCACTTTCCTCTTACCTTTTTATAGTGTGGCTTGAATACCTTTCATTTTCCTTTCAATTTTGGTGCTGAATTCTTGCTAAATTAGAGTAGGTCCATGAGCATTTCCATGAAAGATCACTTCAAAATAGTCCTCCTTCCAACCCTAAACCACAACCTAATTAAGAGGCAGTGCACTAAATTTTTAAATTGATAGTTGAGCCTTATTTATAATATCTTTTACATTCTTTCTGTATTGTCTTTAACCTCTGGAGGAGAGGAGCTCTACTAGGGCAATACTCCTTTTGTATTTAGGTTTTCTCTTTTTTCTTTTTTATTTTTTCTTTTATTTTTGTTATTAATGTAGAGCTAGATTCTTCTCTCAATCTAAGGGAGTTTTTACACCTCTTCTATTCATGATTGTGAGACTTGATTTAATTGTTAATTTATTCTTATTTTGATTCTCTTGATTCTTTATTCTTATTACCTTTAATTGTTATGGATGGTTGATGAAAGGGCCCATTAATTAATTGTTCAAAGTGGTTTAATGCTAGCTTAACTTCCATAGACAATTTAATTGTTTGTAGCTATTTAGTTGTCGGGTACCAATAATGTTTCTGCAGTCTACCGATTGACTTCTGGAGTTACTTTCTGCTGGTAGGCTCGTGGTTCTACTTCTACTTCTTGTAGGTTGGTCCCACGCACTAAGTCTGAGAGGGTTTCTGCTACGAGTCAAAGTCTTCAGTCACCCTATCGTTTCATCTGATTTAGGCCATACCTTTTGCCATACATGGCTCACGCCTGTTGATGAGTCAACCTCATGTTTCTCTTAGGAATTTAATGAAAGTAGTTAGGAGTTCTTCTGGACTCTTTAGTGAGACCAAACTGATCAATTATTTAAAGTGTGGGAACTTCTTCTTCCTTCAGCCAGTGAGAGAACTGATGGGAATCTCAGATAAGCCCCCTATACCTTTGATAGCTTGCTTTTCCAAAGAAATATACATGGTTTGCTACATAGGAAGCCTTTTTGGGAAAATTTGCTTCTCCTAGAATGAGGGAAGATCTTTCATAGATCTTGGATTATTTCCTCATGATGATGCTGTGGCATTCTTCCTTCCCAGCCATCTTGGCATGCCTCTTCGAAGTCCTCAGCACTAAGGGTGAGGCTGAGGAGGAGCTTGCTGCTAAGGAGGACATTGGAAGAAGAAAGTTAGTGATTTAGCATGCTCCTCAATCCCCCAAGAATTTGTCTCCCAGTAGTAGGTTTTCTTTTTATTCTCTTCAGCCTTCAGCTTGTTCTAGTTTGTATTTCAAGTCTTGTAAATTTACCTCGTTGAGGCTTTTAATGGATGAAAGAAACGTTCTTTATGATTCTTGCATATTGTGCTGAATATTTTGCATATTTCATATGAAAACATAAATTCCTACAAATCACAGTAAAACAAAATGTCTTAGAAAACCAATCAGTTATGTTTGTTAGTAGATTTGAGGTCCAAAATACTTCAGTGATGAATAATGTAAAAGTAGATCATTTGACAGCTATGAGAATTAGGTCACATAAGAACTGCGAGCATTAGGTCACAATTGGTTAAGTTTATTTTGAGCACCTTCATGCCTTAACTGGACCAGAGGTCACAGTTGGCCAATAAGTTTCCAGAATAAGCTTCAACAACCTTAGCTTGAAAGTTAGTAATTGTAGTGGAATGAGCTCCAACGACCTCATCTCGAAAGCTAGCAATTGAGCAAGGTCACGTGAAAGTCGTGCCCATGCAATGTACAAGTGCGCTAGGTTGCATGAAAGCTGCACCTTGGCAAAGCATGAGCCCAAGTTGCATGGAAGCTGCACCCAGGGAAACTTCACTGTATGATGGGTGACTGATTTGCCAGATTTGAGGACAAGTTATTTTTTGCCACAACACTTTGCAAAGAGTTCATTCAAAGTTCAACAAAAGAAATCGAAATGCATTCATTAATTCTTAAGATTCATTACAACATCAATATATGATTCTCATTGTTAGGGCCTCTTCTTAGCTGGGGTCCCGTTGGGAAGGCTTAGGTTACCGCCATAAAAGTTGCACTATGTAGCTTCTCAAGCGACCCCTCTTGATGAGGTCCTCGATTATGTCATTGAGTTCCTGACAATTTGAAGTGCCATGCCTGACCTCATTGTGATAGGCACAGAATTCTTGCTTGTTTCTTTGCTTATAAGGAATCTTCATAGGGTTAGGCTTCTCAAAGTCTTCTCTTTCCCTTTCCATTATAAATATCCTGTCTTAGGTGTCTGCTAGGATGCTATAATGTTGATGGTGAGCTGAGGGATAATGTCACTTGCCCTTGGGCTTGTTGGACTTCTTCACAGTCCACTTGTCAAAGTGGTCACCTTGATCCACACTGTCCCTTTTCTTGTTCTAGGCGGAACCATCTTTCTCATCCTTTCGATCAGGCTTTCCCGAGCTAAAGGTTGCTTCCTATTTGATCTACTTAGTAGCTCATTCATAAAACTCAGTCAAATCCTTCACTAGACTTATATAGGCTTTTATATAGCTTTCCATCTTTGCGAAGTCCCACAGAGATGGTTGCCAAAAGGGTTTTTTCAGATGGATTCTCTACCGAGTTAGCTTCGAGTCTGAACCTGGCAATGTAATCCTTCAATGACTCATGCCTACACTAGAAGATCATCGCGAGGTGATAGAGGGCATGAGTTGCCTCTTTAACACTTGGTACTGGTTGATAAACTTTTGTTGACACTCTTCCCAACTACTTATGGAGCAAGCTGGAAGGCTTTTGAACCAGGTCTGAGTTACGCCTCCTAGTGTAGCTGAGAAAACTCAGCATTTAACCAAAGGATCAATTATCTGCAAATCCATCTAAACATTAAATGCATCTAGATGGTCCTAAGGATCAATATCTCTATTGTATAGGGGAATTGCAAAGACTTTGAGCTTAAGAGGGAGGGGCTGAGTTTCAATCTCTTTGGAGAATGGCGACCTGTCCTCGGAATGAGCTCAATCATCCAAGCTTGAAGACTTACTTCCAACTAGCTCATTTTTTTATACAATTCTTCTAGCAATAGGTCCCTCCCCCCAGATCGCTGGCCAAAAGATTGCTAATCCCTTTGACTCTTCTGGTCATGAGAGCGATGACTTGGAGTTTGCTATTACAAGTAGCGACCTAAAAATTGATTGGCTCTGCTCGAACATCCAGCTTGCTGCTGTTGGGGAACATTCCTAATTGTAGCAGCTTCATTCTGCCTTTACAAACCCTGAGCTTGTGCTTGCACTAGTGCAGTAATTGCTTTAGTTAGCTCTCCCATTATATTCTTTAGCTTATCCTGATGCTGAAGTCAGGTTTGCATTTTGTCGATCTTAGGGATAGTAACGGCAAGTTGGCAATGAGCCAAAAGGGGCAAACCATTGGCGGCTTAAGGAGTAGAAGAGCTTGTTATACGACCCTTAAGCTGATTAACAACAGCATTTGACTTCCTAGTGGCATTTCCTCTAGCCATTATAGTTGAACAAAATTAACCAGAAAAATAAAGAGACAACTAGAGAACAGATGAGTCCCACTAGGTGTGCCAAAATATTGATGGTGGATTTTGATTCTACCAAGTCCAGCCAACCAGAGGGGTTCTTGCAGTTCCTAACTACAATCTGGTTGTGCAAATGTTGATGAATATGATGAATAATAGAAAATAGATGAAGAACAAGAAGAGCACGATAGGGTTTTTAACGTGGTTTGGCCAAAGTTGAATGGAATCAGCCACTACATCCATAGTAACATTGTATTACTTATAGAGAAATTTTAGCAAAGTTTTGGTATAGTATTCTTGCCTCAGCTCTCGATCTCCTTATAGAGAGCTCTTTCCCCTTATTTATAGAAGGGAGGAGGTTACAAGTGTAATTATATAGTTTATATTTCTTTTACATCAAATAATAAATGTAAATGACAAGTGCAACTCCTACAAATTAGCTTCTACAATTTGTTGATTGACTTTTAGAGTTACTTTTTTTGGGTGGGCCCATAGTGCTACTTCTTGTAGGTTAGTCCCATACACTAAGTCTGAGAGGCTTACTGCTGCGAGTTTACCCTCTATGAGCCCTTAGCTGGGTCAGATGTAATGTCTGAGAACTGGGATGTCTAGGATCATCGCTGGCCTTTGGCTTGTGAGGATGAACTTTATGAGCTCACCTTTAGCAATGTGAGCTCATGTATAGTGAGATGATGGCTATACAAGCTGGATCTCATTCCTTAGTAAGTTAGGGCTTTCGCCTCGTTTTGTGCTGATCTAGCGAGCTTTGCTCTTTTCTCATTCAGACTTGGTTTGTTACCGGGCCTTTGCCAGCCCGTTTCGAAGAATCGAAGAGCACACATAGCATGTATTTAATTTGTTTATTTAAATTCCTAGTCTAGATAGTATCCACCGTCCCTATTTTATTATATTGTAAACATATAGACCTTAATCTCCAATCTCTATGGACATAACCTGGACTCACCCTTGCTACTATCTAGCTTAGGTAGTTCAATATTATTTTTGGCCAGTTTTGATAGCTATCATATATTATGATGTACATGGAGATAGTGATTAATCAAGAGAGAATTCATCCTCCTTGATAACAAGGGGAAGATATTCTAAAGATGTTTTGAAAATTATGCTATGATAAAAATCATAGGCCTATGTATTGATTGATACAAAGGAGTTTTTTGTACGGACAATTGTGAGGTAACACATGGCCAAACATACACCCTAGATTGGATATTTATAGGGTTGACACTTGAACCATACCTTAAGTCTAATTTGGATATCAAGAGGTGAAAGGATTAAATTATATACTAACACCTTGATATGAAAGGTTTGATTTCTAAATGAATCTATTCCTAGCATTTGGGTGGTCATGATGCTTGCTAATAGCCAACCATTTTCTATGAAATTGTTTGAACAATGTTTTCCATCCAGATTGACCTTATCACAATAATTAGGTCATAATTGAAGCTTCAAGGGGTCATATGAGGTCAAACCAAAGCCCAGAGGTCTCTAAGGTCCAACCTAATGTTTGCATGCTTTAAACTTAGTGAACCTATGCCGTTTTGAAGGTCAATATTAAGGCTGAAGTGAAGCCAACATTTTTACTCTACAAAAGAATGGCTTTGTGTTTGGACTTTTTCTAATAGCTTAGGCTTTTTAATTTACCTGACTTGTTTAGTATTTTTGTTGGGCTTATGTAAGACTTTAATCCAGCCCATAATTGAGCCTAATTGCTATGAGAGGAGGCATATTTCCCTTACCATTCAGATTTGACAAATTTTAAATTAAAGAGTTTTTTTCAAGCAAGTGCTCTTCTAGGGTTCTTACTAGAATTTAAAGACTTATCAAAGAGTTTCCTCTTTATGGTGTTAATTTCATCACTTATAACAACCTTCCTTCTTTCTAGAGTGTGGCTTGAATATCCTTCTTTTTCCTTCAATTTTTGGTGCAGAATTACTAAATTGAAGATAAATCAGTGGGCATCTCTAAGGGAGATTACATCAGTTTAGTATTAGAGCTTTGACTCTTCCAATTTAGGTGATATATTTTCAATTTTCCCTTCTTTTTGCTTCAATTTTCCTTCCAATTTCATGCTACATGTCTATACAATTTTGTGCACATTTTTATGCTCAATTACTTGATCAATCAAAGCTTTGACTCTTCTAATTTAGGTGATATCTTTTCAATTTTTCCTTCTTTTTGCTTCAATTTTCTTTCCAATTTAATGCTACATGTCTATAAAATTTTGTGTACATTTTGAACTCAATTACTTGATCAATTGGTGTCCAAATGAGTGGCAAGTGTTGATGAATTTTCTGTCGAACTTGTTTTGATTCTGCTAGTTGTTTAACTTTGATTTTTATTCATTTTCTGCATTAATTTTGTGTAGAAAAATTTTCTGATCTTGTTACACACTAAGTGTTTGATGTTAGCTTTGTTTGAGTAAAATTTTTTCTGGTTAATTGGCTTCATTTCTATTTCCTTGTTTGTTCTAGTGAAAGTTTTGCTAAAATTTCTGCAGAATTTTCATCTTGTTCTTGATTGTATTTCAAGTGTTTGTTGATTTTAAGTGTCCTTTTCCTTTGTTATTGTGTGTCAATTAGTATGGGAATGAATTACACATCATTTGGTGTGATTTGGAACCGTTTCTTCCTATAATTGCATCACTTGAAGTTGTGGTCCCTTGTTTACTCTGTGTTGGCTAAAACTTTGAGGCTACTTTCTCCAGAATTTTTACTGCTATCCTAGCTTAATTGTGATTGTGGTATCCTAAGTCAGATAGTTATAGCTTAATAGGATATTCAGATGCTGATTATGCTAGAAGTAAAACTAATAGGAAAAGCACAAGTGGTAGTTGTCAATTCATTGGACATTCATTGGTTTCAT
>JANHAO010011681.1:0-16813 GCA_026873985.1 Saraca asoca | reverse complement strand
CCCCACTATTCACAAGATATCTTATAATATAATAAATGCTTTAATAGTTCTCATTTAATTATTTAATCTCATTTTTTCATTTATGCCAAAAACCATGAAAATATTTGTTCATGCTACATACAACTTTCAAGTTTGTACTTCTGTTTTCATATAACCAAAAACTACAAGCATTTTTAGCCGCAGATAAACCAATGCATTCATAATACCAAGAAATAACAAGAAGTATAGTTATCTCTTTATGTAACCCACCAGTTTTTGCTTCACTTACAAAGCATCGATTTATGTAAAGTCATAAAATTATATAACATGTCTATTAAAATTGAATGAGTAAACTATTCTCCTATCCTAATTATGATTCTTATGGAGTTCTTTTTATTTTTTATTTTTTACCCCACTCCGTTCATTCTGCCACAATCAACTTTATATACATTGGCACACACGAGATGCTCATCTACTATCATTAAATCATGAAACTATACAATCAAGAGGAAAAGAAAAATTGGAAGCATTTTTATGGTTTGCATTATTAGCTTAAAAGATTAGTAGAACACATTCTCAACTTCATTTTTAATGTGATCAGTCGTTTATCAATTTCAAACCATACATAAACACAAAACAATTAAAAATCCTTAGACACATATACATATAATATGATTCATATTTCTTATGCACACACAACTTGCAGGTACCAACAACATAGGCATGATATAACACCATTATACTCCTCAAAAGTCTCTCATAATAAAAGCCTTGTGAAACATTTGAGGGGACAAACGTATTCAATTTGTCATGAAACTTTGAGCAAAAATCAAATGTTGTATGGAATTATTGGAGTGTTGTATGATATGGGCTACCATATTTTGAAAACTCAAAGATCTTGTCTCTTTAGTTTTTATAGGAATTTAAGGATAAAAAATAAAAGTGGTAAAAGGCAATTGTATTTGTGAGTTCAATAGAGGGAAAAAGCCTAATTGTGATTGCAAACACAAGTGGAGTGTCCTAAACACTTGTGAGGTGAGTGTTTCTGGTAAGGCCCTATTTTGTCTAACCTTTCTCTTGTAAAATTTTATTCTCTAAAATGGAGGATGGTAGTGATTCCCAAATCAATGAAATCATGTTCATCCTAAGGGCAATGCAACAACAATTCAAGAGCATGAATATGAAACTTGATAGCCTTGGTGAGAGAATCACAAGAGTAGAAAATAGAAGGAATCCTCATGAAAGAAGAACTAAAAGAACATGTAACCAACATGGGAGTAATGAGGGGGATTGGAGAGATGAGCGAGGTGAAGATGAGCTATCCACTTCATGCTATAACACCAAAAGAAGTGAGATAAGAAGAGATAGAAGCAATGCAAGAAAGGGAAATGAAAAGCTAAGTAGGGAAAGGGTGGATTCTAGCCTACACAACATTAAAATGACCATACTATCATTTCAAGGCATCAATGACCAACAGGCTCATGGAAAAAGGAAGTTGAATTAATCTTTGAATGCCACAATTGCTTCAAAAAGAAGAAGGTGAAATTGGTGGTTGTAAAGTTCCCAAATTATGCCATTATTTGGTGGAATCAACCTGTCCAAAGTAGAAGAAGAAACCTTGAAAGATCTATTTATACTTAGGATGAATTGAAGACAATCATGAGGAAATGATTTATCCCTTCACACTACTATAGGGAGTTGTACCAAAAACTTCAAAGTGTTACCCTAGAATCCAAGAGTGTTGAAGAGTACCATAAAGAGATGGAGATAACCATAATAATAGCAAATGTGGAGGAGGATAGGGAGGCAACTATGGCTCAGTTCCTTCATGGTTTAAACCGTGATATTGCTAAAGTGGTAGAGTTATAAGACTATGTGGAATTAAAGGATATAGTACACATGGCCATGAAGGTGGAGAGACAATTGAAAAGAACAACTTCTTCCCAAGCTTGTTAATCAATCTAGCACCTCTTGGAAGCCAAATTAGGACAAGAAATATGAGTAAAGGGATGTTAAAATCTTCAAAAAGCCCTCGGCAAAAAGACCTTCATGGGCCAAAGGAGAAGATTCAAAAGGCAAAGGCAAGTTAAAAGTGCCACAAAAGCAAGAAACATCAAGTGCTTTAAGTTCCTGGATCATGGCCACTATGCCTTTGAATACCTCAATAAAAGAGTCATTATAATGAAAGGGCATGGGGTGGCTGAATTGGCTAGTGAAAATGAAAGGGAGGAGAAAAAGTCCAATTCAAGTAGAAAAGAGAGCAATGAAGTAGTTGAGGTTGCAATTGAAGGAGAGGCTTTAGTAGTGAGAAGAGTTTTGAATGCCAAAATTAAAGAAAGGAGTGAAGAACAAAAGGAAATATTTTCCATACTAGATGTCATGTGAGAGGTGAGGTGTGTAACCTAATTGTTGATTGGGGGAGTTATGCCAACATGGCTACTACAATCATAGTGGAAAAATTATCTTTGCCTACCTCAAACCATCCCACACCTTATAAGTTATAATGGTTGAATGAAAGAAGGGAGGTAAAGATGACAAAATAAGTCCTAGTGGCCTTCTTTATTGGGAGGTATCAATATGAAGTTTTATGTGATGTTGTCCCCTTGCAAACGGCCCACTTGTTGCTTTAAAGACCTTGGCAATTTGATAGGCATGCAATCCATGATGACTTCCTCAATTGGTATAGCTTTGTGAAGGATAACAAATCCATTACTCTTGTACCCCTTGCCCCAAAACAAATTTTGGAAGATCAATTAAAAAGAGAGAAAAAAAAGGAAGAGATAAGTGAAGAAAATGACAGCAAGAGTGGTGAAAAAAAGAGTCAGAGTGGGAAAAAAGAGTTAAAAGAAAATTCAAAACAAAATAATAATAATAATAAAGTAAAGTGTATTTGCCAAGGCTAGTGATGTTATGCAAGCTTTTTATTCTAATCAGCCTATGCTAGTCCTTATGTGTAAAGGAGTTGTTTTGAATGCTAACCATGAAACTTGATGATATGTTGGATGAGTTGCATGGATCTTATGTGTTCTCTAAAATTGATTTGAAGCATGGTTATCATCAAATTAGAATGAGATTATGAGATGAATGGAAAATCACTTTCAAAAGTATGAATAGTATGAATAGTTGGTCATGTCTTTTGGCTTGACAAATGCTCCTAGTACATTTATGAGGTTGATGAACCATGTTTTGCATGCTTTAATAGAAAATTTATGGTTGTCTATTTTTATGATATCCTTGTGCATAGAAAAAATGAATATGAACATGTTAAGCATTTGAGATGTGTGTTGTAATGTTTTAAAAAATGAACAATTGCATGCCAATTTTGATAAATGTTCCTTTTGCTAGGAGAAAATTAACTTTTTGGGTTATATGGTGAGTAGCAATTGTATTGAGATGGATGAGAAAAAAGTGAAAGCCATTAGAAAGTGGCCAACCCTAAAATCATGAGTAAGGTGAAAAGTTTCATGGGATAGCTAGTTTCTATAGGCAGTTTATGAGGGATTTTAGCACCATAGCCATACCTTTGACTAAGCTTGTAAAGAAAAATAAGGGATTTAAGTGGAAAAGTAAGCAAGTGAGCTTTTGGTTTACTTAAAAAGAAATTAACTTCTACCCTTTTACTTGCTCTTCTTAATTCTTCTAAAGCTTTTGAAATTGAATGTGATGCTTTAGGACTTAGTATTGGAGTTGTTTGGATACAGGAAAGATGTCCCATTGCATTCTTTAGTGAAAAGCTAAATGGGTAGCCCTCAACTACCCTACATATGATAAGGAATTCTATGCTTTGGCTAAGGTTTTAAAGACATAGCAACACTACTTGTGGCTAAAGGAGTTTGCCATCTATACCAATCATGGGTCCTTGAAGCATTTGAAAGGGCAAAGGAAGTTGAACCACTGACATGTAAAGTGGATGGAATTCATTGAGATATGTTGATGATGAGATTTGGTTCGTGCTAAAGACCCAAATTGCAGCCAATGAGGATGAGTTTAGGGACCCAATACTACTTCTAAAGTGTAGAAGGAGATAGACTAAGAGGAAGAAGGGATGGAGAGATAGTGAATTTAACATAGTTTGGCTAAATCCAGCCGATACTGGATCCTACGTCAACAACAGAGATTTTACTATTGTATTGAGAAATGATTTTAGCAGAGTTTTTTTTGGCCTCCTCCCTCTTCTAACAATGCAACCCTATTTATAAAGGAATGAGGAGGTACATACATTAATTACAAGCTGCAATTGTGTTACATCAAGCTATAAATGGAAAAGACAGTAAAAGGCTACAATTCAGCTATTGCAGAATGTGGGCCGCAGGGTAGGCCCCCTTGGTCGGTTGTAGACTTGTGTTTGTCTGCTCCTATCGCCTGGTATTGCTATGCCAAGTGAGATACTGGGTGTCCCAAGCGAGAATTCTTGGCTCGGGGCCTCATAGGATCCACTGTAGCGAGGTACCGGGCTCGAGGACGGTGATCGGCCAGTTGGCAAGCAGGGTCGCTACGTTGCAGCCTTGTGAATGAGAATGTCATTGCCTTGCTATCTCATGAGGCGAGGCCTGCTTCTCAGGATAGTGTGGGGACTATTTCATTATACCGCTTTCTAATGGGCAAAACAAAGCTCGCCGAGTGCCTTTGGCGTGCCCAGGGCTATGGGCTCTCGAGGCCATTTTGCATATAACAAGACATTTTCTTATACCATCCAATACAAGCAAGGTAAAGAGAATGTTATAGCTGATGTCCTCTCTCATAAGTATACCCTTATCTCAATAATGCATGCTAAATTGTTAGGTTTTGAACACATTAAAAATTATATATAGATGACCATGATTGTACTAGTGTGTTTAACGTTTTTAAGAAGGTGGCTTTTGGCAAATACATTCAGCTTGATGGGTTTCTTTTAAAAGAAAATAAGTTGTATCCGTCCAAAGGTTCTTTCAAGGAATTGCTTGTTAGGGAAGCTCATAGGGGGGATTAATAGGTCATTTTGGCGTTGCTAAAATATTGGCTATTTTGCAAGAACATTTCTTTTAGCAGGGTATGAAGCATGATGTGAAAAAACTTTTTTGGAGATTGCATAACTTTTAAAGAAGCTAAATCTAAAATCATACCTCTTAGTCTTTGATGGACATTTCTATAGACTTTTTACTCGATTTTGTTAGGTCAAACAGTAGAAAGGATTCTATTTTTGATGTAGTTGATAGGTTCTCTAAAATGGATTATTTCATTCCATGTAATAAAACTAATGATACTACACATGTTGCTGATTTATTCTTTAGAGAGGTAATGAGATTGCATGGAGTGCCTCGGAGTATTGTGTTGAACAAAGATGTTAAGTTCCGAAGCTACTTTTGGAAGGCTCTTTGGGGAAAATTGGGAACTAAATTGTTGTTTCCAATAACTTGCCACTCCTAAACTGATGGACAAACCGAAGTAGTGAATAAGACTTTAACTAATTTGTTAATATCTATCATCCAAAAGAACTTGAAAAATTAGAAATAATTTTTACCTCAAGTGGAATTTGCATAAAATAGAAGTTTACATTCAATTGCTTAATTTTCTCTTTTTGAAATTATTTATGATTTTAATCCACCAACTCTTTTAGATTTATTACCATTAACAATTGAGGAACATGCTAGTCTTGATGGAAAGAGGAAAGCCCAATATATGCAACAATTTAATGAACAAGTGAGGAAAAGCGTGGAGAAAAGAATAGAACAATATGCAAACAAGTCAAAAAAGGATGCAAGAAGGTTGTTTCTGAGCTAGGTGATTAGGTACAATTGCATATGAGGAAAGAAAGGTTTTCGGCTCAAAAAGGGACTAAGCTCCACCTAAGAGACAATGGCCCATTCCAAATGGTGGCAAAGATCAATGGCAATGTCTATAAATTAGATCTTCCTAGTGATTACAATATAAGTGCTCCCTTTAAGTTTTCGATCTTTCTCCTTTTGATGCAGGTATTGAGGATTTGAGAACAAATCCTTTTGAAGAGGAAGGGAGTAATGAAAATTTGAGAGACAAAGCTAGAGATCACCAAGAGGCTTTGCACCTTCTAATGGGAACCATGCAAGAGTCATGACTAAGAGAATGAAGGAAGCTAAATGGCCTAGTTTATGACATATTTTTTGGGCTTTTTATAATATCTTAGACTTATGTTTTTATGTCTATTTGTTTGGTATTTTTGGTGGGCTAGTTTGGGACTTTAATCTAATTCATTTTGAGTAAGAAAAAGCTACTAAGGATGGTTTGTTTCTCTTAGAATGCAAATTTGAAAATTTATAATATTGAGGACTTTTCTTCTTGAGAGAGTACACTTTTGGGGTTCTTGCTAGAACTTATGATTCATCAAAGAGTTTGCTCTTTGTAACATCAAGTTTGTCACTTATCACTCTCCTTCTACCTATTATAGAGTGTGATGTGAATATCCTTCTTTTCTTTTCAATTTGGTTAATGAATTTAGCTAAATTAGAGAAAGGTTCATAAGCATCTCCAAAGGAGATTATATCACAAATATTCTTCAATTTGGACTTTGTCAGGCCGAAACCCCTTTTATTCTTTTTCTTTATTACTCTATCCTAATTTACTAAAGACATTTTCACCTTTTGTTCAAATCCTTCACTAACAAATTCCTATTCAATTGGTTGATCTTAGAAAGGATTACAAATGATAAAAATACCACTTGCATATGGTAATTGGTTAAGGTAGAGGAAGTAAATTGAATAAGGTAGCTCTCCTAGCTAAGGATAGATGCCTAGCTTTCCATCCATTTAGTTTTTAACCTACCATATCGACCAAAAAAACGAGATCTCACTTCTTAGAGCTTGAAATACCTAAAAGAAACCCTATGAATTTTGCCAAATTACTAACTTCCCTAAGCCCTAAAACCTACTTCACAACTTGTCAGTATCTTGGGGAACTCCTTGGGAGTACCAAAAACTAAACTTATTAACATTATGGATTCCTAAATTGTTTGCTTTACCAAAAAATAACACATCATCTACACATAGGAGATGTGAAATTTTGAAAGACCCACTTTAGAACTTAAGCGATTTCTAAGCCTTCTTCATCTCAATCAAAAGGAGAGAAATTCCATAAATAAAATAAAAATATAAGGAGACATCAAATCACTTTGCTTAATGCCACAGTTAGGTGTGAAATAATCAATCATAGAACCATTAACAAACATAAATAAGTCAACTAAGTGATACAATTCATAATGAGCATAATCCTTTGATTTTTAAAATTGGAAAAATCTAAGGCTCATCTTAATGAAATCCCACCTAATAGAATCATAAGCCTTTTCTAGGTCTAGTTTAACTATAATTGCTCTAGACTTGTCCTTCTTTTTTTTTTTTTTCATGGAATGAATCATTTCTTGGGCAATTAAGACATGATCCATCTCTTCTCAACCAACTATAAATAAGCCTTGGGTAGGGGGTATAAAACTCAAAATGAGGGGTTTAAGTCTAGCAACTAAAATTTTTATTACAACCTTATAGATATTATTTCATAAACCAATGAGTTTGAATTTATTAATTGATTTTGGATTTTCACATTTAGGAATAAGGCATAATAAAACATTAGACCAACCTTTAGGGATAGTTTGTTTCTCAAACACTTTTCTTATCGCTTTACTAGTTTGACCCTCAACTATGTCCCAACAAGATTGAAAAAAATCAGTTGAAGACTATCCAACCTCAAGGCCTTGAAAGGTTTGAGCAACCAAACAACCATATTAATTTCTTGATCTAATGGCTTTACACATAACAAGGACTAACACTCTTCAATAATCATTGGATTTCTATTCCACAATTGAACATCTATAGAGTTTGGGGTAGAAGTTCCCATAAATATCTTTTTAAAATGATCAACTATGAGCTGCTAAACTTTTACTGGCTTAAAGCATCATTCTCCATTATTCATTTCAAGCCCACAAATTCTATTCTTTCTTCTTCTACTTAAAGTTATTGCATGGAAGAAGGAAGTATTCCCATCCCCTAGTGCAAGCCATAGAACTCTAGATTTTAAGGCCCAAAAGAACGCCTCTTCTCAAGAATTTTATTGGACCCCTCACTCAATTGGGTTTCTCATCTCAATGTGGATTTAGAAAAGCCTTGATATAGGGACATTTGGGCACCTTTTAATCTAGCCAAGACCTAGTTTTTCCTCCTAAATAATTATCAAAAGTTTCTCTGTTCCATTCTATAAACAAGTATTTAAACTTTGGTACAATGAGATCATGATTGTTCAAATTATTTCTCTAAGCTTATTTTACTATTATTCTAAAAGAAAGCTTAGATAACCACATTGGTTCAAGAAAAAATGATCTATTAGCTTTTTCAAACTAAAGATAGGATTATAATTAAACAAAATTAGACAATAATCTGAAAATGTTCTCGGTAGATGAAAAACTTTCCCATTTGAAAAGAGATTCACCAATTTAAAATTTTCACACATATAATCAATTCTTTCCCTAATAATTTTCCCTAAATCCTTTTTATTAATCCAAGTAAATCTTGGACCAACAAAACTTAAATTAAACAAATTGCATTTATTTAAACATTGTCTAATGTTGGAAATCCTAACTTGTCATTTTAACTCAATAGCTCATTAAAATCTCTTATAACAGTCCAAAGGCCAACAACATTATCAAATCATTCCATTAACTTTTCCCATAAATGGCATCTAACATTATAATTAGGACACACATAAATAGTAGTTAAATAATAAAGAATGGTTAGTGATATTAATCTAAATATTCCTATCTCCCTTGTTTCACAACACCTAGATCCCTCTTGTTCTACCCATAGCATCCACCATAAAATTGGATTTGAAATTGAGTTTATTTGCTAGTTCAGTAGCTTTAGCACCAAAGACTATTGTTTCAATACGAATCACTATGTTAGGATTGTTCTGGTTCTTAAGACCATTCAAACACATCTTAAAGCCTTTCCTAGCTACCCTTCTAAAGCTCAATGCCAAGATTTCTATCTGTATGAGAGACATAGTATCTATGAAACCTAAGAGAATTATCGACAGTATCCTAGCTCCTTAACCTTAGTTGGGCTAATCAATTTGATTTCAATTTTGTAATGTGGGTAGGGGTTTCAAAGGTGGTGGCCTCCACAATGTTTTGGTAAACCTGAAATTGCACATTCTCTTTACATCACTTCTAAGGTTAGAGTTGTCCTTATCAAATGGAGCCCTAGATTTGGGCATTTGAATTCCTATTCTTATTGAATTCACCTTTAGAAATTCCTTCAATGGGATTACCACTAGTAACAGGTCCGGTCATAGCGCTTCCACCATTTATTTCAATTCTAGAATTTCCATCAACTTCATTTGTGTCAAGTGAAGCATTTCAGCCCAAACTTGTATCAACAATTGTTACCCATTCAACCATTCCATCAAATTGGTCCAGAGATCTAGATTGTATTCTTGCTAAATAATAAACTTGTCTTGGAAAATAAATGAATGATTGTGTGTTTTGGTAAAGTGTATATGGGCCACAATTTTTGATTGCTTCTAGCTATTGTTCACCATAGCTAGCCCATTTCTTAATTGTGAAGAAGTTATTGTCTTTAGAAGACAATTTGATTTTTTTTCTTAGCTATTAAGATAGAAATCTTTGGTATAATGATAGCACATTACTTAGTCATATAGGTTTGAATAAGTCAATTCCTTGGCCTTATCCATTTTGCCAATTTGTTTTGTGGCCAACCTAATAGGCATATATACATGGGTCATTCATATATATGACAACAATTTTGGAATACAAAACTCTGCATTGTTTCTTCATTTTTCCTTTCCAATTTCGTATTCTTTCATTCTTTCTCCTTTTACATTTAGTATCACAATACGTTTTCTTTCTACATTCCATCCTAAATTGTATTAGTTGAATGATGGTTACAAATAATAAAACTCAACTACAACTTCCAAAACTCAATGGCAAAAATTATGATAGTTGATCTATCTAGTACAAAGTATTTTTTTGATCATAAGACCTGTGGAATTTGGTGGAGAGTGGCTTCACTAATGTAACTGACTCAAAAGCATTTAAGGAACTTAGGAAGGAGGAGAAAGACTCATAGGAAGAGTTAATAATTCAAAAAAATATCGATGGTAAAAAAATCACATGTAGCATGTGATATTTTGCAAAAATCTCACAAAGGTGATGATCAAGTAAGGTGGGTACATCTACAAACATTTAGAGCTAATTTTGAGCCTTTAAGCATGGATGACTTGGAATTAATTTCAACATACTTTGATCACATCCAATCTATTGTCAACCAAGTGTGGATTAATAGTGAAACAATAAATGATCAAAGAGTCATGGAGAAAATTATGCTATCCTTGACCCTGAAGTTAGATTATGTTATGGCAGCTAATGAAGAAGGACAAGACATGTCAAACTTATCTATTGAAAGGTTGATGGGTTCATTGTGCTTGCATGAACAATGAATAAATCAAAGGGATCTTGGTTCCTACTCTTGAACAAGCTTTGTAAAGTAGAGTGTTTCAGCCAAATCATGGAAGATTCCAAGGAGGTCAAGACTATAGACATAGACGTAGACAATGTAGAAAAGGAAATTTTTTTAACACCAATAGAGACAAAGTTGGCAAAAGTAGTAATATAAAAGGTTATTAAACTATTGACCCCTCACTTGACAAATCCAAAATTGAATGCCACAAATGTAATCAGTTTGGACATTATAAATTTGAATGTCAAACCAAGTTATAGAATGACCAAGCAAAGTAAGCAAACATAGTAAAGATGAGGAAACTTGATCCTTCGAAGCAAAGGAGCTAAACAAGATACTGAAAGTACAAATGTTTAGTATCTTGACACAAAATGTAGCAATAATATGATGGGCAAGGAAGAATTGTTCTCATATTTGGATGAATCAATACATGGAGAAGTAAACTTTGGAAACAAATCCAAAGATCTTGTAATGGGTAAAGGTAACATTGGTATTCAATTCATAGATGGCTCTAATGTTACTATTGCTAATGTTTTCAACATGCTAGGACTTTTCTGGAATTTATTGAGCATAGAACAACTATCAAAGAGAGGACACAAAATTTACATTGAAGAAGGCATATGTACCATTGAAGGGAAGAATAGTAGTGTTATTGCAAAGGTAAAAGTGACAAAAAATTGAATGTTTCCTTTGTTCCTTCAAACACGAGGTTTGATGAATTTTTAGGCAATAAACAACAATGTTAATTGGTTATGGAATCTTCAATTTGGATATCTTAACTTCTAAGATTTAAAGTTATTGGCTTAAAAGGAGATGGTAACTGGTCTTCCCCTAATTAATGCTCTTCATCAACCATGTGAAGGCAATATACTTGGCAAGTATCATCCACATTCATTCCCAGTCAAAAAATCCAAATGAACAAGGCAACCTTTTGAGCTGGTGCACACAAATATTTATAGCCTAGTTAAGGTAGAATCACTTGGAAACAAAAGGCATTTTTTAGTTTTTATAGATGATTTTATTAGAAAATTTTGGATTTGCTTTTTAAAGGAAAAAAATTATAAACAATTAGTAGAATCAAAGAGTACAAGCACTAGCTGAAAAACAAAGTGATTTTTCTTTAAAGACATCGAGATCAGATAGGGGAGTAGAATCACATCTAATGATTTTAATGATTATTGCAAGAAAGAAGGAATTCTACACCAATTAATAATCAGCTCTATGCCTCAGTAAAATGGTATAGTTAAAAGGAAAAATCGAACAATATTTGAAAAAGCTCATATCATGCTAAAAGTAAAACCTTTACCAAAGCCTTTTTGGGTAGAGCCTGTTGCTTATGCTATGTATTTGCTAAATAGGTGCCCAACAAAGAATGTTTGTGGAAAGACTCTAGAAGAAGCTTGGAGTGGAAACAAACTAAATGTTTCTCACTTACAAGTATTTGGGAGTATTGCATATGCTCATGTAACAAATGAATAGAGGAAAAAACTCAAAGGCAAAAGTCATAAATGCATTTTCATTGGCTATAGTGAGATAAAAAAGGGTTATAAGATGTATAATCTAAGTACAAAGATGGTGATCTTAAGCAAATACTAATTTGTTGAAAATGAAGCATGGCAATGAGCCAAAATGATGACACATTGAATGGTGTCATTATTCATGAAGCATTTATTGAGGAGACAGGCTCACAAATTATTCCATCAACTAATAACACAACATCAAATATAAGCACTTCTTCCCCACTAGTAGCTTTTAGAAAATTTGAACATCCCAAAAGGCCTCACGTGACACTAGCACACTTCCAAGACTATATAGTTACTAGAGATGATAATGATGATGATCTTACTAATGAAACTCTAGTGAATTTTTGCTTATTTGCATATTGTGATCCAATATCTTATGACATTGCTGCAAATGATCAAAAGTGGATCCAAGCCATTAATGATGAAATATGATCAATCAAAAAAAAAATGCCACATGGGAGCTAACCACTATGCCAAAAGGCATTGGAGTTAAATAGGTTTACAAGATTATGTATAGAATTAACAATTAGGTGGATCATTACAAAGCTATAATGGTGGTCAAAGATTATAAGTAGAAGCAAAGAATTCACTATTTTAAAGAGTTTTCACTAGTCTCCAAAATGGACACATTTCAAATAATCCTAGCCCTTGCAAAACAAAATAGGTGGAAGATCCATTAAATGCATGTGAAGGTAGCCTTTTTTTAATAGCTTCCTTGGAAAAGAAGTTTATGTCAAGCAATCGCCAGGCTATTTTAAGAAATGACATCAAGAAAAAGTTTATCATTTGAAGAAGACTTTGTATGGAATAAAACAAGCACCTCATGCTTGGTATACATGGATTAATGCATACCTATTGCAAGATGGATTTCAAAAGTGTCCTCATGAGCATACACTATATGTGAAGTCAGGAGCTAACAAAAATTTAATGATTGTATGTCTTTATGTTGATGGCTTAATATTTATAGTAAACTATGAGGCCATGATTGCAAAATTCAAGGAAGCCATGACTCATTAATTTGAAATAATGGACATGGGTTTGATGTCCTATTTCCTTGGAATAGAAGTACAACAAACAGATGGTGGAATATTTGTCTCACAAAAGAAGTATGCCAATGATATTTTGAAAAAGTTCAAGATAGATTCAATAGTCCTAATCTGAACCCCTATTCTTGAGTACCTTGGGATAAAGAAAGAAGGCAGTGGAAAACTAGTAGACCCGACATACTATAAAAAGCATAGTTGGGATTATTAGTCATTTCATGGAGAAGTTGTACAAATCACACTTGCAAGTAGCAAAACAAATTTTGTGATATGTCAGTAGTACTCGAGGTCAGGGAATCTTCTATACTTACTCTAATGATTTCAACCTAGTTGGGTATACAAATAGTGACTAAGTAGACGATGTTAAAACTAGAAAAAGCACCTCTGGTTATGTTTTCTATCTTGGAGAAAATGTGTTTTCTTAGTCTTCAAAGAAGTAACAAGTGGTGCCTTATCAACTGCACAAGCTAAATACATGGCAACAACAACTATTGCATGTCAAGCTATTCAAATTTGCAAGTTACTTGAAAAGTTAAAGCAAGTGCAAGAATTTCCAACAATAATTATGTGTGATAATAAATCAACTATTACGCTAGCCCAAAATCAAGTGCTTCACGGCAGAAGTAACACTACAAAAAAAAAAATTGACTTTAGTTATGATATTTTTTTGTATTTAGCATTGATTTTAATCACCGTGAATACCCTTTATGGTGATTTTTAGAACATGCATAGATTCGTGGATCAGGAACTAATAGCGACGGTTATTTGTGCATTTAGAGACGATTTCTATAACTACCAAAAATGCTATACATAACAACGGTTTGTTCTGCAATTAATGATAGCTTTTTATAATGGCCAAAAAAGTTTACATAGTGGTGGTTTCCTCTAAATTTAGTAGTAGTTTTCTAGAAATTTTTAAAAAAAATGCTATTGGTGGCAGTTGCCTCTATATTTAGTAGTTGTTTTTTGAAATTTTTCTTAAAAAATATGTTTTTAGCAGTAGTGTATGCTACATTTAGTGGTAATTTTTGAAATTTTTTAAAAAATATTCTTTGTGGTGATTTTCTATATATTTAGCGATAGTTTTCTAGATTTCTTTTTTAAAAAAAGAACTACTAAATGCAGTGTTTTAGATTTTTTCCCTATCCTAATTTTTCCTGTATCTATTAACATATTAAAAGAATAATTTACAAAAAATGCTGACATTTTAAATAAATGAAGTTGAATACATATTTTGTATTAATAATAAAAATTTAAACATGCGTTTGCCAAAGAATTCAACAAGTCTACACATAGTTTAATAACCGAAAGGTGGAAATCACAGTGGCACATCATGACTAGTGGATGAAAAGGGCTTGTTTCTATAGTATGTCCACTTCTTGCATCTGGTAGCTATAAAATAAAATTAAAGGATGAAAGAGGCCCGCTTCATACACATCTAAGGAAGTAAGTTGTAAAGGATTAAAATAACTAGTTATATGCTATAACTAGTGCTTAAGTTTCCAAAAGGGTTGAAACCATCACTAGCAAGGCCAAGTTGCACATTCCATGGATTTGAAGAAGATTATAGGTTTCATTCAATGAAACCTCTTTTATGCTTTGGAATCCCTTGGATGTCTCATTAAACCGTCATTGTTTCTCCCTATAGTGTGCCACTTCATGTGCTTTGCAATTTTAGATGACATGAATAATCTTTACAAATGTGGCTTGAGTGGAAAGTAACGTAATAATTTTGTAGGAGTTTTCTTCCCCTTCTTTCTACTCTTAGGTGCAGCCCTTCCATTATTATTACCCTTTGGTTTCCATCTAGAGCTATGACATCTCTTGCACTCTTGTTTATATGCCTCCTCTCTCCAATAAAGCATGCAATAATTTGGACATGCATGTGTGTTTGTGTAGTTGAGCCTGAGCTTGTTAATGATTTTCTAAGCCTAATAGAAAGATTCAAGGATCTTTGCATAAGTAAATGCATCATGCAGCAACTCTAATATCATGGACATTGCTTTATTGGTAATTCTACACAAGTATTTGATGTGATAGAGCTTCACTATAAGGGAAAGTTTTGAATACTTGGAACACCTTTCATATAATTCATGATTTCTATCTCTAACTAACTCATGAAATTTATTAGTTTGTTCACTCTAACCCACATTTAGATTGAACTCATCATCTTTAACAATTGATTTTGGTGGTGCTTCGAGTTCATGTAAGTTGTGTCTGGAGATCTCAAACACATCATTTATCATCCGTTGAATTGAATTCTCATAGGATTTTGATATAGATGGTTCATTGCCATGATGCTCACTAGTTAAGGTGTTTACAACACTTGATTCCTGTTATATGCAAAGATGGCTTCGAAGGAACGAGCCCCCGAGTGCAACGAGGAACAAGTCCCTCACCTCGCCGAAGGCACCCAACAAGCCTCGCTTCCCCCTCCATCAAAAAGCGTATAGCAAGGTCAATTCAACGACACCTTGTGAGGCAAGTTCCACCTCGCTCACTGAGAAGCAGCGACACAATGAGGTGACCCCTAGGCTAGCTTGTCAAGATAGCTGACTACCTTGCCCAGACTTGCTACCTCACGACAGCAGCACTGAACCCCTTGCAATGGTTCCCGTAACAATCCTGAGCCATGAATCTCCACTTGGGACGTCAAGTACCTCGCATGGTGAAGCAACGCTAGGTGACAGGAGCAGACAAACATAAGTCTACAGTCGACCAAGGGAACCCACCCCACAGCCTACATTCTACAATGATCAAATTGTAGCCCCTTATTGTCTTTTCAATTTATATTATGATGTAACACAATTATAGCTTGTAATTAATGCATGTAACTCTTCTCTCCTCTATAAATAGGATTGCCTTGTTAAAACGGGAAAAAAAGAAGAAAAAATAACTTTGTAAGCAAAAACTCTGTAAAATTTTTCTCAATACACTAATAAAAGCTCCGTCGTAAACGTAGGGTCCGGTACTATTTGGATTTGGCCAAACCACATTAAAAATGTTGTGCCCCCTTCTCCTCCTTCCTCTCGACCTGTCTTCACCTGCATTTCAGAAGCAGCATCGGGTCTCGAACTCTCTTCATTTGCAGGATTCCGAGACTCCCCGTACAAACCAAAATCCAATATCAATAATTCCCCATGCCAAATCTACTTTGTGTATTCAGCTAAAAATTGTTTCAGTATCAAGTGTCCATATACCTTATTTCTAGTCAATCATCACCTAAATCTACAATAAGGACATGAACATTTTATTTTCCCTTCAATAGATAGATTTAAAAGTGCGAAATCCAAAAAGCCTCTAAACCATTTGCATATTCAATCGTGTTCCTAGGCAAAGTAATTCAAGATTTGTCCGTTACCATGGCTAATACATTGCCTATCCAAGAATGAAAATTATAAAAGATTTACATATTTTTTGTTTTGGCTTTATGAACAAACAAACTCATAATATAATAAACATAAAAAACTTTCTTGCACAGACATTAAAAAGGAAAGGGTGAAAAGTCATGAAAACAGCAAAGGACATAGGTCAAACTTATGTAATTTCAATTCCTGACAAATTTTGTTTCTCAGCTCTCAAGCTTACAAACCAAGAAGCAACCTATGTTGTGTCTTTGCAAATCAAACTAAAAGGTAGAAAGAAAAAAAGATAGAGGAGAGTTTATGTAAAAGAAGACCAAACAACCTATGCAAACTCTTAATAAATAAGGCTAGGTGATTAAAATAAGAATTATTAAGTAAATAAATAATTATTAAGTAATTAAAATAAGAATTAAACAATTCATATATAA
>JANHAO010011680.1:0-16819 GCA_026873985.1 Saraca asoca | reverse complement strand
TTGTACACATCTTCAATATAAATATACATGCTTAGCTCATTGTAGAGCACAGTTTCATAATAATATCTTCTCTATCTCTCTATACTTTTTCTCCAACACAAATCCTAATTATTTTCTTAACAAATATGATGAAATTAGAAACAATTTTCATAAAAGCACTATTCTTGTACAGTTGGCAAAGCTGAGGTACTGAATGTACTGAATGAGCAGCTAAGCTATGCATGAGAAAAGTTCAACTAGGCTGACAAATTGAAAAGTTACTATGCACACCCTTTTTTCCCTTTTTATGGGATAAAATTATGCACGCCTAATTACTGTGTCAACTTGGCCAGAGAATCAGAAGCATAATTTAAGAACATATCTGATTATTGAAAAACCATAATGCATAGGCAAAATAATCACTTTACAAAAATATCATCTTTAAATTCCAAATTTGTCATCTTCTCTGATGACATTGAAAGTGACATGCTTTCAGATATTGATCACAAAAAATAAAAGGAAAAAGGGAAAAAAAAATAGAAAAATCAACAGAATTAATTACCTCCATATATGACTTTGGATGAGGAGCGGTAGAGGGTTCAACAGATGCAGGTGGTGATGAAGATCTCACTGCACATAAAACTATAATTAGAAGTAAAATGTATAAAATCAGATCATATATGCTAAGATACAATTACTGTATAGTAACCTGAACGTGAGTCGTAGTCCATCTTGCCATTCAGCACTGGTTGCTGTATACTCTAAAAGAGATTGCAGTTTTACAAGTCAAAACTCATCTTAGGTAATTGAAAAGAGGATCAGAAAAAGTGCACCAGAATGTCATAAGAGATCAGGAAACAATTCCTCCCATCAATGTCGATATATATCTGACCTTTGAACTTGTTTGAATGAGTCGGTTATCCTCTTGCTCTGAAAGATAGACTCCCCTAGATGCCATTGCTTGTCCTATAATGAGGCAAAGACAAGATATCAAGAACAACTTAATAGATTCTGAGTTGGTAAAAATCTTGCTCATAAATGTGCTAGAATTTCTGACATGGAAAGCTGCTGAAATTTTTTTCACAAAGTCTCAGACTCTCAGTAGATTGTATGAGAGTAGTATGCAAGGGAGTTAGCGAGCTTCCTCACACTACTTATGAAGCTAGATATCTAGTTCGGAAAGTTAAAATGCGCATACAATTTCTAAACGCTTCTTGGTGACCATAAATAAGCAAAAACAGGAGTATCCATTGGCCCTTATTAGGAGTTATAAATACGCAACCCATCACACACATACACACTAGCATTCTGGACAGATTCAACAAAGCTATCGCCTATCAGCATATCACAAAACTATCCTCTTGATCTTAACCTGCTAGACTACAAAGCAAATCCCACTTACCTTCCAGACTTCTTATTGCGTTAGTCATTGTCTTCATTTCCTGTACTTGCTTATTTAAAAGGCTTGCAAATTCCTCAAAATATCTCCTCTCTGCAAAGTATAAAACAGCATGCAATAACAACTGAAGTCACCACTTAGAACTAAAAGATGTCAAGTAAAAAGGGGAGCCACAGAAAATATATGCAATGTCTCATACATCTATAGCATACAAACTGAATTTATACAAAACTCACCATCACTTTTTGAAGTCAGCATTTCCTGGCTTGCTTTTGCCACATCTGCAGCTGCTGCTGCTGCTGCTTTTGCAGCTTGTGCAGCTTCTTCTGCCAAAGTTGGTTTTAAATCCATTCTCTTCAATTGGTCGTTGTCTTCTTCCAAGACAATCTTGCGTATCCAAGATTTTAACCGAGGAAGAATGGATTTCTAAAACAGAGTAAACTTTCAGATAGTTTGCATAGGCTGAAACTTATCCATAGAGCAAGTAGCAACACATTAAATTAGGTACAAGTATATGTAATAAAAAAATGTTACATGACACTGCAAAATGCAGACCATATATTAAAAGGCCAGTTCATAAGAATCAGGCAGGGAACACACAGAGAGGTTAGTGGTAATTACCTTAATTAGCACAGCTGTTCCAGCACCTGAAGCTGCCAATAATCCAATTGCAATAAGGGCATGAGACCAGTGAAATCTGGAGCGTGATAAGGTTCCCAATGCAGTAGTAGTGCCAGTAGCAGCAGATGAGGCGGGCTGCAAACTCTGTGGCTGCACTTGTTGTTGAACATTTGGTGCTTGCTTCAGTTGCCCATCTGTGAGCATTCGATAAGCCGTGTAAGGAATATAAGAAGGAACCAAGCTCTAATAAACAGAAAAACTAAGTAGCTATTTCACTAGCAGTCCAACTCCAATCTGGGGGGTGTGGAACAAGACATACAGAAGACCCAACTTCAACTGCAAGATTCATTTCACCTTGATTTACACCGGTTGTCTGAGCACTTGGAGGTGAATCCTGTGATTTACAGTGAATGGAAGGATTAACAAGAAAGTGATAACCAATCTGTTGGGTTGTATATCAACAAGTAAAAATAACAGCACAGGAAGTCGAGTAAAATGGTCCAAGAGCTAGCTTACTGGCACACGATGAAAGGCTTCATCAATCTCCTCCTTTGTGAGGCCCTTCCTCTCCAGGAATGATCGCCTATACTTAACAGGGGAACCTCTAACTTTTGGATGTGACAGAAATTTGACAGCATTCTGTACTTGTTCCTCCCGCAGTGGTTGTGAATTGACGAAAACAGATGTAGGTGAAGTCTGTTTAACAGAATCTTCTCCGGCATTTTGCTGATTCATATTTGTCGGTTGCACAGTTTCAGCACCTAATCCTTGAAATGGATAATCAATGAATCACACGTATCACATCCAAAAGAAAAAAAAAACTAATTTTTCTCATTAGGATTCCTAAGAAAAAAAAAAGTCTGTTTAAATATTATTGAGATCAAGATAAAACATGAAGTGATTGATATGAGCAAATAAACATAGCCATCAAACAGACTAACATATATATATAAAAAAAACAGAACTGAAATGGAATCAGCTTCTTTTTTCGCCCAACTTCATATATATATATATATATATATTCACTTCCTGAGCCGCTAAATAGACTATCAATACGTGCAAATCCAGACCCAGAAAGCTTAATTATCTAAAAGTAAGGAGAGAAGAGAAGAACTCACACCTGGGCTTTGAGGTTTTTCATCAGTAGCATTGGGAGGTGGCACCGATTGGGTGGCCATGGTCACCTCCTAGTTCTGAATTTCAAAAACACTGGAGCGAAGAAAGTAAATTTGTTAAGCGAGAGGATAATTCAGAGAGCTTTCAGAGCCGACGAATTGTTTTAAGCTCACCGTAGCTGAAGACGATGATGAGGATTTACAGAAACTAGAGAAAGGGAGATTTGGTTTTGCTCCTCTGGAAGCTCAGCCGTATCTTACTCTTAATATAATTTTTTTATCGCTGTTGATGTTGGCGTGAGCCAGCCAGCCACTCCGAATGACGCCAAAATTATTATGCAGATAATCATAAAATCGATTCACTATTCGTAACTCTCCCATTGTATATCCCGTTCCGGCATGGGCCCATTTTGCCACACCAAATGTAAGACTGTTTACTGAACAAGTTTCCCCTCTCTCTCTCTCTCTCTCTCTCTCTCTCTCTCTCTCTCTCTCTCTCTCTGTTTTAAATTTAAGAGAAACGTAGTTTTAATTTTTTTAGTTTTATGGAAATTATGTGAATTTTAAAATTTTATTCATATCATTTTTTAAATATAAAAAATATTATATTTAAATTTAAATTTTTTATCAATAAAATAATGAGAAAAATTATTATAAATTTAAATAAATAATATAAAATATTCAAAATATTTTATGAAAAAAATATATTTTAATTAAGTTTAAATGACTAAAAAATAATATTACATTTATATTAAAATTTGATTTTTTTTCATTAGTTATACTTATGTGTTTAAACTTAATAAAAATATTTCTTTAATCATAAAATGCTTAAAATATTTTACATTTATTATAAATATTATATATATGTATGTTCATGAAATCGTTTTGATTTCTCTATAAGTTGTTGTGAATTATTCTTTTAATTGTAATCAATTAATGATAATTTCTTACTGTGAGTTTTCTTTATATAAAAGTTAGGTTGTGTGTTGGTAAAATAGGTACTTACAATTATCTTTTGGTGATATATATATTGTTATGGGCAAAATTCAGAGTCACGAAATAGGTTAAAGAAGGCCCCGCAGTAGGTTAAGTCCAAGGGAAAAGAGCCTAACTCGTTAGGCCGCTATCTGCATGAGTAGCAGAATGAGGGAGAGTCCCAGCTCGCGAAGTAGCGAGATCTAGCTAGCATCTCGCTATACGTGAACTCGTATTGCCAAAGGTGAGCTCACGGAGTTCATCCTCGCTAATCGAAGACAATAGCGACCTCGAGCTAGATGCAACCCGTAAAATGAGGCACTTCATCCAGATAAGAGCTCTGCGACATGGAGCGCCAAACAAGCTTACGTCAGCTCACAATTTCAGCAGACAAGAGGGGCCCACCTGTAGAAAGTAATTTGTAAGAGCCGGATTGTAGAAGTTTATATTGTCTTGTATATTTAATACTTGATGTAATATATTTACAACATGTATAATTATATTTATAACCTCCCAGCTTCTATGAATAGAAGGGAAGAGACCACTATAAGTAACTCTAAGTTGAGATACTAAAGCTCTGTAAAAACCTCTTTAGAAGTTATAACATTATCATGGACGTAGGGTCCGGTACTACCCGAATTTGGTCAAACCACGTCAAAACCCTGTGTTCCCTGTTGTCCTTCTTCTTCCTCTTGCCTTTCTATGTTTGTTTACCGTATTTGTAATCATATTACAGTTTGAGTCATAGAAGAACCTCCTTAATTGGTTGGATTCTGGCGGAACCAAAATCCACCATCAACATATATATATATAGCTGTAAGAAGGTTTTTACCCATAATAATGAATAAAAGAAACTCCTCTTATATTATTTTGATTCTCCTTATTTATTTTTTTAACATTTTTTCAGTATCATTATTTTGCTTTTGTAACATGTTGTTAGTACTAAGTTATTCTAATTTGAGTTTTTATATTAATGTAATAAAAAAAGGGTTCTTCCTTTATGTTCTAAATTTATGTATCTCTTGCTTTCAATCCATTTTCAATTTTTTTATTTTAGAATTTTAAGAGTGGGATTGAATATTATTTTATTGATAAAAACTTCATTAATTCAAATCAATTTATGATCCAAGATTTTTAATTGAGTTGCCAAAAGTAAGATTTTCAAGTTCTAGTGGTTTTGGTTTTTAGATATTGATTTGATGTATTTTATTAGATTTCTTATTTTTATTAAATTCTAATCAAGTTGTTTTTCTCACCATAGACCTTAATTGAAATAATTTTACAATGTTCCATTGAATGATTGAAAGTTATGATATTGTTCATTTATAATAAAACTTTAGTGCATTGGGAAAGAAAATGTGAGTATCTATCTTGTTAATATTTCAAACTTTTCTTAATTATTGATATTAAGCTGTATGAATATTTTTTTTTCGATTAATTTGTTTCTTTTCTAATATTTGCAATAATAATTCATCATGAGATTGAGGAGATGTGAGTTTCCTAATTCAATGACTCTTCAAAGATCTAGTTACAAATTAATAGTTGAATTGGAAGGAAGAAAATTTAAGTTCTTATATATTTAATTTTTGTTAATATTGAATATTCTTTGTTTTTGGTTCTTGTTTTTCTACTCCATTGTTGACGTTGGATTTTGGTTCTGCTAGAATCCAGTCAACTAGAAGAGTTCTTATGGACTCAAACTACTTTCTGGTTGTTACAAATGGAGAATGAAGAGAAGAAAGGGGAAGAGCAGCAAATACACACAATATTTTTAATATGGTTTGGCCAAAACCAGGCAACACCAGTCCCTACGTCCACGGTAATGTATTGATCTTGTTAGAATTTCTACAGAGCATCAATATGGCTATTTTTTCGGCCCCCCTCAATGGTCTCCCTCCTCCTATTTATAGAGGCTGGGGAGGTTACAATAGTAATTACTTAGTTTATATTTCTGTTACATCAAAATAAATATACAAAATAGCCTAAACTGCTATAAAATGTCTTCTATAGACTGTCAGCTAACTTCTAATGTTTACTTTCTACAGGTAGGGCTGGCGTACTACTTCCTGTAGACTGGTCTCACGAACAAAGTCTAAGAGGGTCACTATTTCATGGTTTGGCTAGGTGAAGTGCAATGTTCACGAGCTGGAACCCTCGGTCATTGTTGGCTTTTGGTTAATGAAGATAATCCTTGCGAGCTCGCTCATAGCAATATGAGCTTGTATGTGAGCTGCTGGCTATGTGAAGTGGGTCTTGTCCCTTAGTGAGCTAGGACTCTACTTCGTTTCATTGCTTGCGTAGATAGTGACCTGCCAAACTTGGCTTTTTTCTCATCCAGACTTGGCCTATTGCCTGGCCTTTGCTAGCCCATCTCACTGGTCTAGATAATGTATATAACATAAGCCCCCTAACTATTAGCTCGCTTCGCAGGCTGGGAGTTGAATAGTTTCATTAGCAAAGGACCTTCTTTATGGATTACTATACAGTCAAAGTCTTCTGTCAGCCTATCGTTTCATTTAATCCAGGCCATGCCTCATGCTATACGTGTCTCACTATCATGGATAAGCTTGCCTCATTTTCTTCCAAGGCATTCAATGAAGGTAGTTGGGAGTTCTGCTGGACTCCTCGGCAAGATCAAATTGGTCCTATTTAAGGCAGATGAAGTTTTCTTTCCTTCTTCATCGAGTGACATGATGGGTGCCTCAGATAAGCCTCCCATATTTCTAAGGATCTGCTTTTCTGGAGAGATGTGCATGGTCTGCTGCATAAGAAGCCTTTTTAGGCAATTCTCTTTCTTCAAGAATGAGGGAAGATCTCACATAGATCTTGGATTATTTCTTCATGGTGATGCCATTGGGTTCTTCCTTCTCAGCCACTCCGGTGTGCTTCTTTGGAGTTCTCAGCGTTAAGGGTGAGGCTAAGGAGGAGCTTGCTGCTAATGAGGGTGATTGGAAGAAGAAAGTTAGGGATCCAATGTGCTCCTTGATCTCCCTATTGGTGGGAGTTCATCTCCCAATGATCGACTGTCTTTTTATTCTATTCAGCCTTTGGCTTGCTCTGATTTGTACTTCAATTCTTACAAATTTACCTCGTTAAGGCTTTTTAATGAAAGAACAATTCTTTATGATTCTTGAATATCATATTGTGTCTAAATGTTCTGCATATCACAGATAATAATATGAATTTCTATAAATCAAAGTAAAATAAGACACTTAAATAGCCGATCGATCATATTTTTTGATGAATAATGAATATGAGAGCCTCAAGTCCCTTAGACTGTAGTAAGAAAATCATCCCGATAGGCCATATGATAGCCACATCCCGCGGGGAATAGTATGAAATCTACAAACAATGCATCGGATATGAGTTATAAGTGATACTTCATGTGAAAGCTACGAATCTTTAAATCACATGAGAGTTGCAAATAGTTGGTTGCATAAGAGCTGCAAACATTTGGTTGCATGAGAGCTGCGAACATTTAATCACATGAGAGCTGCGATTTGCAAGCTTTGCCTTAGCAACTTAGTTGCTCAAGGAATGAGTTTATTTTGAGCGTCTCCATACCTCAACTGGACCGAAGGTCACAGTTGGCAAATGAGTTTATTTTTAGTATCTCCCCGCCTTAGCGAGCCCATAGCTTTACTGGAATTGAGTTTATTTTTAGCTTTTCCACACCTCAGCAAGCCCCCAACTCTATTGGAATTTTTAGCGTCTCCACACCTCAACTAGACCAGAGGTTGTAGTTAGCAAATGAGTTTATTTTTAGCGTCTCCATGTCTCAGCAAGCCCGCAGCTCTACTGGAATTAAGTTTATTTTTAGTGTCTCAATGCCTCAATTGGACCAAAGGTCACAATTACCAAATGAGTTTATTTTTAGCATCTCCATGCCTTAGTAAACTCGTAACTCTACTAGAATTGAGTTTATTTTTAATGTCTCTACACCTCAACTAGACTAAAAGTTGCAGTTGGCAAATGAGTTTATTTTTAGCATCTCCACACCTCAACTAGACAAAGGTCACAGTTGGTAAATGAGTTTACACAAAATGTTTAAGAGAGTTTGTTGCATATGAGCTCAAAAAGTTGTGCACACTTGATAATGGAGAATAAGTCAGATGCATGTAATGAAGAGATTACTATAAGGCGAGGCCAATCAACAAACAAAGTTTCATTCAACAAAGACACAGGGAAGCCTTAACAGGAGCTTCTAAATAATAATACATCAATGTATAATTCTAGCAGAGCCCCTTGGCTTGTGGTCGGGATCTCGTTGAGGATGTTGAGGTTGCTACCCTACAAGTTGCACCACATTCTCTCTTAGGTGGCCTCTCTTTTATCAAATCTTCAATTACATCCTTGAGCTCCTAACAATTTGAGGTTTCATGCCTAACTTCGTTGTGATAAACACAAAATTCTTCTCTATTCCTTTGCTTGAAAGGGACCTTCCAAGGCCTGGGCCACCGAAAGTCTTCTTGATCCCTTTCTGTCATGTATATCCTATCTTAGGAGTCTGATAGGGCGCTGTAATGTTCATGGTAACCTGGGGGTTGAGGTCGCTTGCCCTTGGGCTTATTAGACTTCTTTGCAGTTCACTCACTAGAGTGGTCACCTTGATCCATATTGCCTCTCTTCTTATTATGGGTGGAACCATCCTTCTCATCCTTCCAATTAGGCTTTCTCAAGCCAAAGGTTTCTTCTCATTTGATCTGCCTAGCAGTTCATTCATAAAACTCGGTTAAATCCTTCATTGAGGACTTGTATAGACTTTTATATAGCTTTTCATCTTTGTGAAGTCCCACGAAGATTGTTGCCAATATGGTTTCTTCAGATAGACTCTCTACCGAGTTAGCTTCAAGTTTGAACCTGGTAATGTAATCATTCAAAGACTCATGCTTATGCTGGAAGATCATCATGAGGTGGCAGAGGGGCATGAGCTGCCTCTTCAATGCTCGGTACTAGTTGATGAACTTCTTCTGGTACTCCTCCTAGTTGCATATCAAGTGAGCAGGAAAGTTTCTGAACCATGGCCGAGATACACCTCCTAGTATAGCTAGGAAAACTCAACATTTGACCAGAGGATCAACCATTTGCAAATCCATCTGAATATTGAATGTGTCCAAATGGTCATAAGGATTAGCATCCCCGTTGTACAAAGGAATCATAGGGACTTTGAGCTTGAAGAGGAGGGGCTGAGCCTCGATCTCTTTGGAGAACAACGACCTGTCCTCAAAGCGAGCTCAGTCGTTACGAGCTCAGAGATGTTCTTCCAACTAGTTCATTTTTTGATACAATTCTTCCAGCAATGGGTCCTTTGCCTCAGATCACTAGTCGGAAGATTATCGATCCCTCTGACTCTCTTAGTAGTGAGAGTAATGACTTGGAGTTTGTTGTTGCGAGTAGCGACCTGGAGACTGATTGGCTCTACTCGAACATCCAGCTTGCTGTTACTGGGAAATATTCCTAAGTGTAGTAACTTCATTCTGCCTTTGTGAACCCTGAGCTTGTTCTTGTGCTAGTGTGGTAACTACCTTAGTTAGTTCTCCTATCATATTCTCTAGCCTATCCTGATGTTAAAGCTAGGTTTGTATTCCATCAAGGCCATTGGCAATGGCGGTAAGTTGAAGAGAGCTAGCTAGGGACACACCGGTTGCAATACCTATGACAGGAGCAATGGAGGAGTTTGTTGTAGACACATGACCTTCTTAGAGGTAAACTAATGCATTCGAAACCTCAGTGGCTCTTCCTCTTACCATTGTAGCTACATAAGAGATCAACCAAAATATAAGAGATTAACCAGAAAGTAAATGAGTTCCTACATATGGTGCCAAAATGTTGATGTTAGATTTTGGTTCTACCAGAATCCAGCCAACCAAAAGAGTTCTTATAGACTTAAACTATTTTTTGGTTGTTACGAATAGAGAATAAAGAGAAGTAAGGGGAAGGGCAACAAATACACATAATATTTTTAACATGGTTCAGTCAAAATCGGGCAACACTGGTCCCTACATTCATGGTAATATATTAATCTTGTTAGAATTTCTACAGAGTATCAGTATGGTTATTTTTTAGCCCCCCTCAATGGTCTCCCTCCTCCTATTTATAGAGACTTAGGAGGTTACAATGGTAATTACTCAGTTTGTATTTCTATTACATCAAAATAAATATACAAGACAACCTAGACTACTGTAAAATATCTTTTACAGATTGTCGACTGACTTTTGATGTTTGCCTTCTATGGTTGGGCCTAGTATGCTACTTCCTACAGACTGGTCTCATGAATAAAGTCTAAGAAGGTCACTATTTCATGGTTTGGTTGGGCGAGGTGCAATGTTCACGAGCTGGAACCCTCAGTCATTGCTAGTTTTTAGTCAGCAAAGACAACCTTGCGAGCTCACTCTTGGCAATGCGAGCTCGTATAGCGAGCCGCTGGCTATATGAGTTGGGCCTTGTCCCTTAGCGAGATGGGACTCTACCTCATTTTGTTGCTTACGTAGATAGTGACTTGCCAAACTTGGCTCTTTTCTCATCAAGACTTAGCTTGTTGCTTGGCCTTTGCCAGCCTATGTCACTAGTCTAGATAACGCATATAACATCCATTTTGTTAATCTTTATGAAAAAGAATATATTATCTATTATTTCATATCTCAAATATGCTTTTGAAGTAACAGTATCAAAGAAAAATAAATAAAAATTTTGAATTGATTTCGTGTCTTCTTGTGGTTAAACAAAATAATGAGCTCTTAACGAAAAATCATGAAACCTACTTAACTGGTTGTCATTGCATTCCCTTCAGGGAATGCGATAACAAGTAAAAGGTTTAGGTACAAGCAAGATCATAATTATAATCATAGTTGTGGAAGAAGTCAAACTAATTATCGGAATTGTGAAGGTTATAAATAATTACAAGATTACTTCTTACTACCAAAAGTAGGAAATAATAAAGTGAAAAAATAATATAATAAAAGCTCAAAAGGTTCAAAAAAAATATATGTTACCGATGCGGTTAAAAGGGCATTGATCACATACATGTCATACATCTAAACATCTTGTGGAACTTTATCATGCCTTACATAAAGGAAAAGAAAAATGTTGAGGTGAATTTTGTTTATGAGAATAATACCTTTAACCATGATTCTTATGATGTAACACATTTAAATATGGTAGATTTCGTTAAACTATCTGAAGGAAGAATTAATCATTTGATTAGTGATGACATTGTCTAAAATAAAAATCATTTCCAACTTTTCTGAAAAAATAAACACTCACCAGTCTTTAGTTGAATCAAAAATCAATATTGAAGATTTATATCTCATGAATAGTGCAACAATGCACACCTTTCTTGATAATAGAAAATATTTTTCACAATTAATGATTGGTGAAAATTATGTCAATAAAATATCTTATAGTACAAAATTAATTGAAAGCTCCAAAAGAGCTAATATAATTTTACCAAGAGAAGCATAAATAGTTAAATAATGTATTGTTGTTAACTAAGTCTCGAAGAAACTTATTAAGTTTTAGAGGCATATGATAGGATGAATATTACATTAAAACAAGGAGTGAAAAAAATATTAAATGTCTTTATATTACATTTTTTTGTCTTAGGGAAGAAAAATATATTGGAAAAGTTACCATCTTTTTATTTTGGTTTGTACTACACATGTATAAACTTGATCGAAACATATGCTACAATAAACTAGAAATTCATTGATAAAAATATTTTCATTATTTGGCATGATCAATTAGGTCATCCTGCATTTATAATGATGCAAAAAAATTATTGAAAATTCACATAATTATTCGTTAAAAAGTTGAAGATTCTTTGAATTAATGAATTTTCATCTGCTTCTTGTTCTCAAAGCAAATTAATTATAAGGTCATCACTAGCTAAAGTTGAGATTGAATGCCTAACGTTTTTTGAATAAATACAAGTTGATATATGTGAACCTGTTTATCCACCATGTGATCTATTTGGATATTTAATGCTTTAACAAGATAGTAAAGTATGTAATTTTTGTCAACTTAAACTTACTGTTTGCGAGATTGCTTGACCAAATAATTCAACTTCAAGCATAATTTCTTAATTATGCAATTAAGATAATATATCTTAATAATGCTAGTGAAATTACATCTAAAGCATTTTATATGTCAATTGTTAAACATCCTAAAGTATGTACATATATAAAATGATTTAATTAAAATAATTTATTTTAATGTTCCAAATTATTAGCTATATCATTGTTTAAGAGAATAAGATTCCTTATATTATCTTGAAGGACATGTAACTTTATATGTTTTAGCATTTATATGAATTAAGCCAACAAGTTATAATAACTCTTTATGATTAACTTCGGTCAGGAATCAAAAGTTTTACATATAAAGAATTTTAAATGTGTAATATATTTTCTATTACTCCACCACAATGCACAAAGATAAGCCTTTATAAGAGGCTAAGAATATAAGTATGATTATGAATTTTATATTTCCAATATTAGGGGGAGAAAATATATAGTTGTAGGAATAATGTAATCATCTTAATCCTTATACGAAGTAATATGAACCTGAAGTTCAAAAGATGATTGATTTATAGTATAGCATATCAAATGTCATTTATATTAGTGACCTAAAGAGAAAACAAATATTATATATTAACTATAAATGCTTTAATCTAGATAGATGCCCTAGTAGGACAATTAGCTTATTTTATGGCAAATGAGCTTAAGACATGTCAGTAACATTATAAAACAATTGGTTCCAAATTCAAAAATTCTCAAAAGAGAAGGAACAAATAAATAAAATGACCTTATTCAAGAGTCAAATACTACTAAAGAAATTTGAGATATAATTAAAGACAAACTTCTAGAAAAAGTTCATGTGCTTGAAATTTGTGAAAACAAAAAGATCTCAATTAATTTTGTCTCTAATGTGAAAGATGGAACCAAGAGGGACTCATTGTTGACAACATTTTTTTATAAATGTAGCACTCAATATTATAAAAAATAGTTAGAATCTTAAATTCATATTTAGTAAAGAATAATATATAATTATTGGCCAAAGAGAAAAGACACAATTTAGACAGAATTGCAAATTTTAAATTTACTTACAAAATGAAGAAATACCTAGAAGGTGTTAAGCCAATAAAACACCTAAAAAGAAGTGAAGCTAATAAGGTATAAATATATAATTGTAACACTAAAATGAGAAAAATGAAGTTGTAAATATAAAACATAATTTTTAGTATAAAGATTTTTACAAAAATTGTCATAAGAAATATATATTTTCATGTGGTGAATACAATTTTATTGGCAATATATCAAAACTCTGATATGTGTCTAATAGATTTAGTTACATCCTATTACACACATGATAATTGATAATGATATTAGATGAAAATCCTTAATGGATTTAAGATGCTTGAAGTATGCTATTTAAATTCTTGAGAAATATATTCAACTAAATTATAAAGATTTTTGTATCGATTAAAGTGATCTAGATAGATATGGTACAATAGCCTTGTGGATATTTGTTAAAAGAAGATCATATATGCCTTTGGTTTGTATAAAGAAATTTGAATGTAAATTTATTATAATTGCTATATATATAGATGATTTAAATATTACTAGAGCTTATGAAGAGTTTCCAAAAGCAATAGACTACTTGAAAAGAGAGTTTGAGATGATAAATTTTGAAGAAACAAAATTTTGTCTTAGCCTACAAATTAAGAATTTAATCAATAGAGTCTTTGTTCATCAATGAAGTTACATTGAAAAGGTCATAAAACATTTTTATATGTATAAATTACATCCATTGAGTACCCTAATGGTTGTTTAATCACTTAATGCTAATAAGGACCCCCTTTTCAACTTTTAGAGGATAATAAAAAACTTCTTGGTCCTAAAGCACCATATCTTAATGCAATTGGTGCACTAATGTATGTTACTAATGATACACATCTTGATATAGCTTTTTAATAAGTCTAATGGCAAGATATAATTCTTCTCCAACTTGAAAACATTAGAATGGAATTCAACACATATTTTTTGATATCTTTTAGGAACAATTAATATAAGATCATATTATTTTTTGTTATAACTGATTGGTTATGTAGATGTAGGATATATATTTGACCTACATAAAGTTTAATTTCATATTAGTATTTACTCAAATATAAATCATGTCTCTTAACAAAATAAATTGCAACTATAATTTCTTTAGCATATATGAGACAAGTCCAAAATGTATTTGTTTATGATCAATGCCTAAGTTATATATGAAAGACATGTGATATGACTTTCAAGAAAAAAATTCCAACAAAGCTACATAATGGTATATTTGTGAAAAGTTCAATTAGAAGAATAATGCATTAAAGAGATAGAACAATTTTTACCTCATCGAGGCTTTTTCTCATAATTACAAAAAAATTGTGATGATATTGATTCATGATAGCAAACTTGTTCAAGTGACCCTAAATTAATTTTATTTATAATGGCAATGGCTCAAAGATCTTCAGTGAAATTCTCAATGTGGAGAATTAATATGCTACACTCTTTTTTCCTTGATCATGGTTTTTCCTACTAGGTTTTCATGGCAAAGTTTTTAATAAGGCAAATTATTCACTAAAAGAATGATGTACTCTTCTTTCTTCATTAGGATTTTTTTTCCTAGTGAAGGTTTTAATAATGCATATTCTTTACAAAATGGACATCTAATGGGGAGTATTATAAATATTATATTTATATGGATATCCATGAAATCTCTTTAATTTCATTGCATGTTATTATGAGTTATTTCGATTGAGTTTGACCCAATTTCTAATTGTAATTAACTAGTAATAGTTTTCTATTGTGAGTTTTCTTCCTATGTAAGTAAGGTTTGTGTGTTGGACAAAAGGGTAATTATAATTCTCTTTTGGTGCTTGGAGCCCTATGTGTGTCTATGTGTGTAGTTGTAAAAATGATTATATAGTAGTGAATAAGAGAAACTCCTCTCATATTATTTTATTTCTCTTCATCTATTTCTTTAACATTCTTTTAGTATCATTATTTTACTATTGTAAGAATATTGAAAAATTCAAAATTAAGTTTAAATATAGCATTTTTTTTTTGTTTAATGGTAAGCCTGAGTAGATTTTGAAACTAAAAAAGAGGTGCATATAATTTCACTAAAGCCTAGGGGAGGTCAAATATTTTTCTCTAAATTTAATTTACAATGAGTGTAAATCAATTTTATTATGTTGCTTTACTTATATGATACCACATCATTAACAAACTATAAGATATATTTATTGTTAGTAAAAACTTTTAATTACTTTTACTTTTTTTTATGATTTGATATTTTCTTATTCATTGATAATGTAAAAAATTTTACATTAACAGTACATTAAATTTACACTCTTTTTTAAATAATGTTTGTTATATTCTTAGAAATTCACTTAGCAATTTATTTACTTCTTTTTTTAATTTACTTCTGATTATTAACATGTGATATTGTTAATTTTAATTATTTATTTAATAATTGTGTACAACTAATTATAAACATAAATATGTTGGGCTGATAGTTGTTAATTTAATTAGCATGATTATTATTATTATAAATATATAACATGTGTTATTTATACTACTGGCATTTGCTCTTTTTGCTACTAATTGACGTGCTTTGTCTCTAATATTGATGTTTTTTTTTTGGTAACATTGATGGTAAAGAAGTTGAAATCTAAAACTTTCAATATATTATCTAAATCTTTTACCATTAGATCACATCTAATGAGATAATACATTTAAATTTCTTTTTCAACTACTTTATCTTCTTGTAAATGTAAATTTTGTTAGTACTCTGCCCACAATTAAAATCTTTTACAGCATATGCACACAACCACATTCATTCATGATGCCATAAAAAACAAGGGAATAAGTGCAGTTATGTATGGGGTGTGAAAATAAAGCTATTCAATAGGGCCAATCTAATCTATCCATGGATCAGTTTGTTAGTCTTGTGATAAGCGAATAAAATACCTATAAAAATGATGAATATCACCTCTTAATTGATTGTTAATTTGTGGTTTCTACTTTACTTTTACTTTAGTTTTGTTAGTTTGTTCTTGGTACTACTCCAATCTACTCTTGTCTTTCAGGTTAGTGAAAAAGGCTTCAAAAAAAAGATAAAAAGGTAAAGAATAAAGTATACTTGGGTCAAGAAGAGCTGAGGAAGAAGATATAAAAAGACTAAGCTGAAAGTGCAAAGAAATCAAAAAGAATCATGAAGCCAGCACAGAACACAACCTGATCGTGTCCTCAAGCACAGCCGTCTTCTATGCCAGACCCTGCGACCTTCTAGAAGATGAAATAGCTCGAAACACAAGCAGCTTGTGTCCTAGAACACGACTGTGTTCCGAGTAAGAAACTTGTTATAAATAGCTGTTCAAGAGCCAGATTGAAGCATTCACCAATTACTTTTCTTTAGGCTTTTTAAAGCTTGAGTTCTCTGCTTTTCTTAGGAGTTTTTATCATTCTAATTAGGATTCTCTCTTCTCTTTATTGTTCTTTCAATAGTTTGGTTTACATTCAGCATAGTTTTCTTTAATTCATCCTTTCTTCTTTCTTGTTTCTTTATTCTTGAACATTATGCTTTCCTTTACATTAATGAATTGTATTTTTCTTTCCATTATGTCTAAGTAAATCCTTTCTTTCTAGGATTGGGATTAGCCCAATTATGATTCTTTAATATTATTGATGAA
>JANHAO010011679.1:0-16828 GCA_026873985.1 Saraca asoca | reverse complement strand
TTGGATTAAGAGATCCTTTGAATATGGCCCATTGTGATATAATATTGGATTTTATTATATTGGGCTTTATTAATGTTATATTACAATAGGCTTAATTATTAAAATTAGTTAGACTAATTTAATAACTTAAGCCCAAAAGCCTTGTCACACTTTCTATTAGATTGGGACTCTCAGTTAGGCTAGGACTAGGACTTTCAATTGGACTGGGCCTAGGTCTTTTCTCACTAAAACACTAGAGTTATAAGATAACATAAAGGTGATTAGTGAGAAGTCATAATCATTAAGAGACGGCATTTTGATAGCAGCCGAATTGAGAGAGAAGAAAAAGGTTTTCTTCAGAAAAGAATAGAGAGATCCTAAAATAGAGAGAGACGTTTCCCAGCAGAGACGTAGTGCATGAGGCAATTCCATCCAATCGGAGTTTTATTTTACTCGCATGTGGATACCGTAGAGACACGGATCTACTGTTCCATGTTCATGATTCTGCATCAACCACAGCCTTCAATTCACGCTCTTTGGATCAGCCTGAAACATTGCATCAAGCCGCAGCATCATAGGAGAGGAAGGAGTGACCAGCCGTGTTGCAGTTTTCTGGATCAAACTGCAACATCATAAAGGAGACATGACCTGTGTTGCTACATTCTGCAATAAATGCAATGCAAAAAGGTAATTTTCTAGGCCAACTAGTTTATATTCTACACATGGATCCCTGGCTGGGTTTCAAAATTTTAAAATTTCTGCTGTGCTTGCTGCCATGAAACCCAACAGTGTGATCATCTGGATGCCTTCAACATCCAGATGGACCTCCAGACCATCAATTTCCTAGTCAAATGTCAGGTCTTTCTATCTACCCTTAGGGATGTGCCATGGGCATAGTTCAAAAGTCTTCCAGCCTGTAGCATCAACGGTTGGGAGGAATGCCAGGACAAATTCATCTACCAATACGAAGCCCTTAAGAAGCAACTTGCACCGTCCTATCACTTGGTGACCATTTTCCAAAGGAAGAATGAGTCATTAAAAGACTACATCTCAAGATTTTGATGTGAGGTTAACAACATAGAGAGTCCTTCTGACGATAATATCCTAATGGCAATCTCAGCAAGGCTCCACAGGGATGGAAAACTATACAAAAGTATATACAAGTCCATAGTGAAAAGCTTGAGGGAGTTCTACTAGCGGACCGCTAAAGAAATTTGGTGGGAGGAAACTTTTGGTTTGAAAAAGGCTGGAAAAAAGGTGAAGCCGATTGCTCAGTTTCTGGTTAGAACAAGAAAAGAAATGACCTTACCAAAAATAGGATTGGCTAGATTGAGGATGCATCTTTCCAACTTGTGAAAAAAGTTAGGACTAAGTGACCCGAACCCCAAGGTGACTATGACAATTATAGTATCTTGCCTGATATCCTGGAGAGAATACACATGATAGAGAAGCGTAGGGAGAATTTTGGGTGACCTAGGCCCCTGCTGATCCCATTGAAGCATAGGGATCCTAATAGATTTTTTGCCTACCACAATGGCATTGGGCATACCACCTTAAAATGCAAGTTGCATAAAGATGAGATTGAGGACCTTATCAGGAGAGGTCACTTGAAAGACTATATGGTACGACCTACAGGATGGCAACCTCTATGACAGACAACATAGCCATCCCAAAGTGTAGAACGAGAGCAGATGGTAGTGGTTAGAACCATGTTCATGATCTATGGAGGATCGCATATCGTGGGGGATTCACAAAGCTCATGAGAACGATACATGTAGAATGCAAGTTGCATCTTGTCTACAAGTTGTGAGCTCAACAGGCTAAGCTAGGATGATTTCCAAGTGCATTCCCTTCATTGATGATGATGTACAAGGAATCCAGTACCCTCATAATGATGCTATTGTCATTAGAGCCAAGGTCGGCACCGTTGAGGTACAGAGAATCATGTTGGATACTGGCAGTTCAGTCAATGTTATGTATAAGAAATGCTTTGAATAGATGGAGTTGACCTAAAATGATCTCAAGTCCTCATCCAAACCTCTTTTCAACTTCACTAGTGATGTGATATTCCCCGTCGGATGGGTCAAACTTCCCATCATTTTGGGAGACAAGATCGCCAATCCACTGTTATAGCCAACTTCTTGGTTGTGGACTACCCCTCGGCCTATAGCATAGTTTTGAGGCAACTAGTGATGAACAACTTAGATTGAGTCATGTCCACCAGGACACTAACAGTCTGGTTCCCAACCTCAAATGAGATCAGGTGCGTGCAGGGTGAGTAGTACACAGCCCAATGATGTTATAAGGATGCTGTTAAGCTCGGGGAGAAAGGCAAAAGGGTTGACATAGTTTCTAATAAAGAACCTCAAGCCCTAAGATTGACCGAAGTTAATCATGATCTCGACCCATGAGACCTGGAAGTAAAAAAGGAGACTGGGCCAATAGAAGAGCTTGAAGAAGTCAGAGTTATCGAGGCAGATGGTGAGAAGTGCCTCAAGCTTAGGAAAAGCTTACCCTCAGAAATAAAGACCTAGCTAGTTAATTTCCTCTAAGTGAACTTGGATTTCTTTTCTTAAAGCCACGAGGACATGGTGGGGATTGACCCTAAGGTGATGTCGTATAAGTTGAATATTGACCCTCACCACCATCCAGTTAGATAGAAAAGAAGACCTTTAACAGTGGAGCATTCTCACTCCCTAAAGGAAAAGGTAGACAGGTTGATGGTGAACAAATTTATCCGGGAAGCTAACTACCCAGTTTGGGTAGCTAACCCTATCTTGATCAGAAAAAAGAATGGAAAATGGAGGACAAGCATTGACTTCACGAACCTCAACAGAGCCTGTTCGAAGGATAACTTCCCTCTACCAAGGATTGACTAACTTGTTAATGCAATGGCAGGCATCAACTCCTCAGTTTCATGGATGCGTACTTTGGGTATAATCAAATACCCATAGATCCACAAGATGAAGAGCATACCTCGTTCATAATGGATTGAAGGTTGTACTACTACAAGGTGATGCCTTTAGGCTAAAAAATGCAAGATCAACCTATCAATGGCTGGTGAACATGATGTTCAAAGATCAAATCAGGAAGACCATGGAAGTCTATGTAGACGACATACTTGTGAAATCCAGACAGGTCCTAGATCATGTAATGGATATGGATGAAATGTTCTAGATCTTGAGAATGTTCCTGATGAAGTTGAACCCACTTAAATGTGCGTTTGAGGTAGCTTATAGGAAATTCCTCAGATTCATGATCAATGACAGAGGAATAGAAGCGAACCTTGAGAAAATCAAAGCACTCATCAACATAAGATCACCAAGCAGGATTAAAGACGTTTAGCGCTTGACTGGCCGGGTTGTAGCCCATAGTAGGTTTATCTCAAGGGTAACGAATAGATGTTTACCATTCTTTGATGTCCTGAGAAGAACCAAGCATTTTGAATGGACCAAGGAATGTGAAGCTACCTTTACACATTTTAAAGAATACATGGGCCAAACCTCTCTGTTATCCAAACCACAGGAGGGAAAGAAACTGATTCTTTATCTGGGAGTATCTCAGCAGGCCATTAGCATGGCCCTTGTCTGTGAAGAGAATAGCATACAACTCCCAATCTACCATGTGAGTAAAAGGTTGCCGAATGTTGAAGAAAACAACACTCCCATGGAAAAGCTTTTCTATTGTCTCATTGTCGCATCCAGGAAACTATGGCCTTACTTTTAGGCCCATATCATTGAAGTGCCAACCCGGTACCCTTTGAGACAAACCCTCCAGAAGGTAGACGCATCAGGTTGTTTGCTTAAGTGGGCAATCGAACTTGCCCATTTTGACATCCACTACAGATCAAGGTCAGTAATGAAGGGACAAGCCCTAGCTGACTTCATAGTGGAATTTATTAGACCCGTAGGGGAAGAGGTAGAAACCTCAAAAGGACCATGGTGGGAACTTTATGTCGATGAATCTTCATGCAAGAAGAAGGCAAGGACAGAAATTCTATTGATCAGCCTAGAAGGACACAAAAATCTTTGTGCCCTGAGGTTCAAATTTTGAGCAATGAATAATGAACCAAAATATGAGACACTTCTCGTAGGGCTCCATCTGGAAAAAGAGGTGTGAGCTAAAAATTTAAAGGTTTTTAGCGACTTCCAATTAGTTATTTGTCACATAAAGGGGGAATATCAGGCGAAAGGATCGAAAATGGCTACTTATCTATAAAAGGCTTAAAAGCTATTCCATGCATTTCAGAGGTATAAAATCAACCAAGTCCCCTGAGCCTCAAACGATCATGCGGACGCATTAGCCCATTTAGCAACAACAAGGGACACGAAATTCTCAGGTGCAATACTTATAGAAGTTCTTGTATCTCCTGACATTGAGTAGAAAGAAGTCATAATGATGACTGCTATAGCACATAACTTGTGGATGAACCCTATCTTAAGGTACCAGTGGGATGGCATACTCCCAAAAGACAAATTAAAGGTACACTGCATGCAGTTTTGAGCTTTGCATCATCGATGATGCACTTTACAAGACGAGCTTCTCAGCTCCACTTGTCAAGTGCATTGACAGCCCCTTTGGCGATCTCATCCTAAAAGAAATTCATGTCAAACACTATGGGAACCACACCGAGGGACTATCACTGTCTCAAAAGGCCCTTCAACAAGGATTCTTTTGGCCAACCATGAAACAGGAAGCAATTGACCTCGTCAGGAGATGCGACAAATGTCAAAGATTCACCAAAATTCCCCGAGCTCCTCCAGCCTGCCTCTATCAAATGATCAGTCCATGGCCCTTCATGATATAGGGAATCGACCTCATCAGACCTCTTCCCACAGGTCACAAAAGTTATAGATACACCATAATGGTGGTAGATTATTTCACTAAATGGGTAGGAGTAAAAGAGCTAGCCCAAATTTCCTCCTCCTAAATTGATAAATTTGTTTGGAAGAATATCATCTGTCGGTTTGGTGTCCCTCAACAAATAACATTTGATAATGGTACCTAGTTCACGAGCGAGTAGTTCATTGAGTTTTGTGACAACCTCGGGGATTTTGAAGAGTTTCTCATAGGTAGACCACCCTCAAACCAACGGGCAAGTTGAGGTTGTGAATAAGATCATCAAACAAATCCTAAAGAAGAAGTTGGAAGCCTAAAAAGGGGCATGGGTAGATGAATTACCAAAGGTATTATGGGTTTATCACACTAGAGCTTGCGGTACCACAGGAGAAACCCCTTTCTAGATGATCTATGGAGCTAAAGCAATGATACTTGTAGAGTTTGAAGTAACTTCACGCTGGCAAGCCACCTTCAACCCAGAGGATAATAACTAGTTGCTCGCCATGAGCCTTGATCTCATCAAAGAGAAAAAGGATAAAGCATGCCCCACGGTCGCGACCTACCAACAATGGGTCACAAGGCACTTTAATTAAAAAGTCTGGGCTCGAAGCTTCAAAGTAGGTGACCTCATCCTATAACTTATTCTGGCAAGCAGGCATAACCCTAATGAATGAACGCTAGGACCTAATTGGGAAGGTCTGTATGTCATGAAAGAGAAATTAAAGGCTGGTGGATATCATCTTGCAAACATTGAAGGAGTTGAATTCCCACGAGCTTGGAATGCCAAACATCTCCGGCCATATTATTAATAAAAACAAAGTCGAATTCGTTAATTTGTAATATTTTAGAAGTACCAAATTGAATAAAGATCAAAGAAATTTCTCCTCTATTTACTATACTCTTCAATAGTTTTCCAACAACATTCAATTTTATTCAAGCTTAGTAAAGAAAAGACCATGCTCTATCAAGACAGCTTGGTTAGCAGCTTCACAGGGCAAAGATGCCCAGGCCTCACACCTAGTGGACTGATTTAACTTGTTCAGATCTATGCAATACATTAGTAAGGTTAACTAACCGAGTAATAAAAAAAAGGAGGAGGGGGTTTTGATAGATTAAGTCTGAAGACAAGGATGTCTTAATTACAAACCACAAAAATGTAATTAAGTCAATGAAACAGAAAACAAATCTATCAAGGGGCTGCATGAGATGGAGCCTTAGAGCTAAGAGGATCTTGGGGAGCTAGGGGGCTTAAAATAGTTGTAGGCTGGTTCCCTATTGTTTGTCCATCAAGCTCTTCTTTAGTTGCCTCTCGTGTCGGCAAATTGGTTTCAGCCCGCTTCGTATCTTCACTAGGAAGAATACAACCAGTTTCAGCATCGAGGGGAGAGGTCAACTCCATGCCTTCAACAAATCCCTGATGAAAGGCTCAATCTCCCCCCCCCCAAAAAAGGAGAAGTCGAGATCTGGATGCTTCAACCACAAGGTATACATGAAGTTATCGGTCGTGTGAGAAATCGTAGCTTCACGGGTTTGATCAACCTTGATAGAAGCTTCCTCCTTCACTTTAGCAATTTTTGCCTTAGCACATATGGCCCTCTCCCCAGCCTATTTAGCAGCCTCTTCAACTCATTTGGCTACCTCTTCAGCCCATTATGCCCTCTCCATAACATGAGCTGTGCTCCCTTGAGCAACTTTGAGTTGCTTCTGGAAACACTTGGCTCCCCATGTCAAAATGGCTATGTCCTTTTTCCACTATTGGAGCTCATCATGAGCCCCGTGTAGCCTTGAAGCAAAGTTGGCAATCTCACAAGTGAAGGACTCTTCGACCCTTCTTATTAAGGCATTGGCTCTAAGTAGTTGAGCTTCGGTGTTCTCTAATTTCTTCCTCAACTCCGCCACTTTGTTGGTTACTACTATCATGCTAGCCTCGAGCTGACCTCTCTCCTCCTCCTAGGCCAAACACTCATTCCTCTACTTAATAGCCTTCAATGCCCCATGAAAAAGAAAAGTAAAGGGTTAAAATATAAGAAAAGGATCAAGAAAAAATAAGAGGGAATGTCACTGACCATCAAACAGTGACTGGCTAGAATCTCAAACAGGACACTACCCCGAATCCTGCCATCCTCTAGGGATACCACATTTGTCCCCAGAATTTGGGCTAAATTGTTATTGATGATGTCAAAGAAAGCGGAGGTCTTGGGTCTTAATCTTCCGATCCAGCATTCTGGAGAGCTTTCGAGTTCTGTCACTAGGCTAGCTGCAATCTCCTTCCCTTTGTCAAGCCTTGGTCTTTTCGAAGGAGGTTCAGTCAAGGTCCCCTCTCTATGGCCTAAAGACTCCATTGCCACTCTCTCAACCTTAATAGGCCTGAATTACAAAATAGGGACTGCGGGAAGTAAGGTCTCTTTTGCTACCACTAGGGTGAGAAGGCCGCACAGCCTGAGTTGGAGCTGGGGCAGTTGCAAAGGAAGAAGGTAGACTAGCCTAAGCAGATATCGGAGTAACCATGGAAGGAGAAGGTTGGTCACAATGAGTAGGAGATGGGGTAGCAATGGAGGAGGAGGGATGATTTGTGCGAGCTAAAGTAGGACCAATGACCTGCCACTACCTTGAAGGGGGTTCAACCAATTTCACTCTCCCTATTTCGACCTGACCACTGAAATTTGTAGGTGCAACTTCCTTTGTTCCATGAACCCATATATCTCACGAATAGTTGATAAGTTCAACGCCAAGAGGAGGGGCAAATCTGTGGGCTCACAAAAGTTCCACGTCAAATTTGGAATCATTTTGAAGATCATTATAGAAAGAAAATTTGTCCAACACCTTGATCTCCTCTGCACTCAATTTTGGCCTTTCCTTTTGAGCCCCATTTGTAAGAAACATAGCAAAAGGTCAGAACTTAAACCAAAATGAAGAATAATAAAAATCAGAGTCCTCACAGCTCGCTCACCCGGATTCCAGACAAATGAAAAATTTTGAAGATGAAGTAGGGATGGGCATGAAACATAGAACCAACGAGTCTTACAAGGACCCATATGGGATTTACCCCTAGAATCTTTGTGAGGCAACATCCTTTTGTACTTAGTGAGATGAGGCAAAATGTAGTAAAAACCTTCTTACTGTCCAGTGGTCTTCATGTTATAAAGAAAAAAAAGGAACTGTCTCACTAGGAGCATGGAGGCCATTCTTGAGGTGGACTCGCACGAGAGAGGTCAAAGTAGGTTAATTGGGCCAGGGCAAGTCTTAACTTGTTTAGGAAGTCGATCATATACTGGGGGACTAGAAACCTAAAAGCTACGCTAAGATGATGAATACTGATGGCCATAAACCCCTCCGGAGGATGGGTAGCATGTTATTGCGAGATGTGCCATCACATGACTGCTCTCTAGGAAAAAATATGCCTCTGCATTCTCCCCCACTTCTTTGGGTTTAATGCTCAAAAATAATAATGATCTAGAGAATGGATGGAGGTGGCAACTAATAACCAGAACTTGGCTCAGCGAATCTAGAAGATGGGATGAAATCGAAGGTGGAAGCGAATGATAGGCAGCCCCTGGGTCACCAAAAGAACAAAAAGGAAAAGATATAATCTTGGCAAAATTCAAATGATGAAGGAAAGAAAGGGGAAGAACTTTCCCAAGTTTTATTGAAAACAAACTAGGCATCGAATTCAGAAACTCTCTGAATGACCCACGATCCAACGGGCTAGCGCTTATTAACATTTAAGCCAAGGCACATCCATTGAAACATGGTAATCATGACGCCGTCTGTAGGAATTGAAGAGACACACATTATACAAATGTATCATGACCCTCACCAGATAGCAAATGGAGAAGAATGAGCTACGGCCCAAACCCTTCTATGATCTAAAACTCACCACTACCCCACGGCCATCCCATAGTTTGTAGCTCTCATGTGATCTCAAGCCAATGCATGCATAGCTCATCTCTAATAGCTCAGGCACACTTGGTGCTATGCACTAAGCCTCTAGAACTCATCTCTTATAGCTTAGGCAACTTGGTGCTATGCACTAAGCCTCTAGAGCTCATCTCTAATAGCTCGGGTACACCTAGTACTATGCACTAAGCCGCCAGAGCTCATCTTTAATAGCTCGGGCACACTTGGTGCTATACACTAAGCCTCTAGAGCTCATCTCTAATAGCTCAGGAACACTTGGTGCTATGAACTAATCATCCAAAGCCCTTCTTTAATAGCTCGGGCACACTTGGTGCTATGCACTAAGCCTCCAGAGCTCATCTCTAATAGCTCGGGCACACCTGGTGCTATGTGCTAAGCCTCCAAAGCTCATCTCTAATAGCTTGGGCACACTTGGTGCTATGCACTAAGCCTTTAGAGCTCATCTCTAGTAGCTCGGGCACACTTGGTACTATACGCTGAGCCTCCAAAGCTCATCTCTAACAACTCGGGCACACCTGAGACTATGCACTAAGCCTCAAGATCACATCTCTAATAGCTCGGGCACACCTGGTGCTATGCACTAAGCCTCCAGAGCTCATCTTTAATAGCCCAGGCACACTTGGTGTTACGCACTAAGCCTTTGGAGCTCTTAGACTCGCAGCTCTCATATGGCCCTTTGCTCGTGGCATACGCGTTAGCTCACTTCTATAGCGCCTAATCGCTTGCAGGAAGCTTGCCCTAGTGGCGCACTAAACTGCCTTCACATATCCCAGTGACTCAAGCACATCTAATTGTTTGAAGAGCCCTTTACTTTGTCATATCTCAAACACATTTAACTGATCATGAAGTTGCTCAAATCAAAACCATACCAAAGTACTATCAAATTCATAACGCTACTAACTTGTAACCCTCATTCGATCATGCGACTCACTATTGGGCAACATCAAACAAGTACTTAAATTTGTCTACAAGGAAGAGCGATCTCATGGATATAATATTGGGTCTCACACCTAGTTAAGTGCAAAAATAACTCCTAGCTTGTGAAGTGAACTGAGAGTTAGGGGGTTGATGTTATGGGCATTTTTTAGATAGAGCAAAATGGATCAGCAAGGGCCTAAAGAATTAGGACCGAGGCAAAGAGGCAAGGCCGAACTTGGAATAAGGTCGCCAGAACTGAGCTATAGATTGCACAACACGAGCTCATAACCCTCCACTAAGCAAAACAGCAGTGAGCTCCCCTCGGCATCATAGGAAGTAGCCTACATCTGACAGACGCAATCTGAGCACTGAACTAACCCGCAACTCAGCCTCCAAAGTCTAACAATGATTTGCCCTGCATTTATTACTTGATGTCTAGCATGTAATGCCTAATACAGATGTAATCATAGTTTTACAATGATAAATTACGGCTTGTAACCTTCCCGACCTCTATAAAATAGAGAGGGGGAGCCATAGCATAAAGGGGTAGAGAAAAAATATATGCAAAAACTCTATGAAAATAGCCATTAATATATGTATTCTTGTCAAACTAGAAAAAATGGAATTTCCAAAAGCTAATATAATCATCATGGACGTAGGGGTCATCTAGACTTTAGCCAAATCGTGATAAAAACTCTCCTTGTTCTCTCTTCCTTTCCATTGAATCTTTCTCTACTTTACCACATTTTTCACTTCTTTAGTAGCAATTTTGTTCTTAGAACACGTAGATGACCGATTGCTAAAATTGACTCTCAACAGACTCCATTTTGTAAAGAATGAAAATGGTAAAAGCTATCCAAGCACATTTTCTTATAATTTTTCAATTTTCAATTTAGATTAAAATAGAGAACAACTATACCAAACACACCATCCTTATAAATTTAGAGCGAGGATGGCTCTCCTTGGGTTTAGGATTGATTTTTGCCTAGTTTGTATCCGTTAAAGATCCTTATAAATTTAGCTCTTAATCCCTCTATTGGTTAAGATAAATATACAAGGATTAAAAAGATTATCAAATAATCTTGATTTTATGAACAAAGAGTTACTAGTTTATCATTTAATAAAAGTTAATTAGTGTGTGGAATTTTTTTTTTTGCATGAGTGCTTGTTTATATATTAGAGTTAATAAGGATAAAATTAAAAAATAATAAATGTATTTTTAATAATCTAAATTAACAAATAGAAAGCAAAATAGACATTCTAAAGCAAGAGATAAAAAAGAATAGACATAGGAGTGGGTGGTCCTTTTATATTTGAGAAAGTATTTTTATGATTGAGAATGAGATAGATAAATTTAAGGAAAAGTTATTAAAATGCGAATCATCAAAAGTTATAAGGAATTATCCAATTTCCCTGAAATTTACTATCCCTAAAATTTCTAAAAAAGCTTTAAAATTTATTTCTTTTACTTAACGTGTGTGGTTTTTGTGAAAAAGAAAAAAAATCATTTATAGCCAATGTCCACCTAATAGAAACAAGCCATTTATAGTAAAAAGTGTAATTTTTGATGCACCTAGACCTGACAAAAACAATGTTATGATTAAAATTACAAGAATTTCTTGTTTCTCTTTCAATACTATTTCCTCCCTTTCTTTTTCATCTATTGTTTAAGGTAAATGCACATAAATTGATGATTATATTAAATAGCCTCAATTTCACCCATGACAATGAAAAAGAAAATATCAAACACAATATTAGATACCACTACATCTAAGGATGGCGATTTAGGGTTCATGTTGGGTTAAAGGATAATAACAATCCAAATAAGCTCAACCTAAATCCAACATAAAATAATAATCATATCATGTTGAATCAATCATTTATTATACATGTAGACATGGGGTCAACCCGTCTAACCTGTTTATTATACATGCAAACACAGGTCAATCCTTCTTACCCTGTTTAATAATTTGAATTAACAAAATTTATTTTATAAACACATTTATCAAATTTAATTCTTTATTACATTTCAATAAAAGTATTTTAATAATTAATCAGATACATTATTGAGTTTTTATTGTCATTTTATTAAAACTTTAATTTCATTTTTGTAATATAGAATTATTTGTGTTGTACACAAAAACTGGCCTCGCAAGGACGAGCTCTCGAGCGCGACGAAGGCCAAACCCCATGCTTCGAGAGGAAGCCTTCAGCAGGCTTCGCTTCGACCAGTTAGAGGATAGCAACAAGCATCAAGCCTAATCTCGATCGCTGTAACACCACGATGCTGCGAGGACATTCAGACAACAATCCATGAGGCTACTACCCCTAGCGAGGTATCGACCTAGTGAAGAGATCATACGACCAGCAGTGCTCATAAAATATCTGAGTCAAGGATTCTCACTTAGGTTGCCCTGCACCTTGCTCGGACTGGCAGTGACGTAGCGGCCAAGCACTGATAGGCTCAACTCACAGCTAGCCTAAAGAGCCCACTTTGCAGCCTATATTCGGCACTAATCATTTTACCGTCTTTTCATTGTCTTTTCTATTTATTACTTGATGTAATACAACTGTAGCTTATAATTAATGCATGTAACCCCTCCTTCCTCTATAAATAGAATTGCCATGTTAGAAGAAGGAAGAGGAGGCCAAGTCTTGTAAACAAAAACTCCATAAATTACTCTGAATCAATAAAATCTCCGTCGTGGATGTAGGGTCCGGTGCCGCTCAGATTTAGCCGAACCACGTTAAACTGACCATCCGATTATCTCTTCTTGCTCTTGATTCACCTTCTTTTACATTTCGGGGGCAGCATTGGTCCTTTAAACTCTTCTCCCATTGACTAAAGTTTGGGTCATCCGTACGAACCAAATTTTATCGTCAATAATTTGTAATTTAGTTACTAATTATTTTTCAATTAATATTTTTAAACTTTTAGAATTAATTTTTAAACGATTTGGCTTGTCAACCCATTAAGTTTTGAGCCAACTCTAACCTAACTTACTTATTATTTGTGCTAAATATGTTAACTCATTTATAACCTGAGCCCATATGACCTCAGCCTATACATGTATGAAGTGTCCCGTGTTTGTATTGGGTTATCATGTTTTGTCAAAGATTGCCACCCCTAATTGTATCGCAAAGGCTCTATTTTTTTGTTAGAAGACATTTTTCATAAGAAAATTTCATTTACTTGTATAAAAGTAAAAGATTTTTATATCACTTGTACATTTTGGGATTAACAAAACAATGCAGGTTACTATAATACTGGAGGAAAACAACTTTCTCTTTAATATAATGGACATTGTTTTTTTGTCACATTTCCATTGTTCTCCTCTTCCTCACAATTCTCATTATCCATACATGACACAATTTATTAGTTGATTTCATCTACTCTAATGATAAGTCAAACATGTTGCATCATGTGTGTAAGAGCAACTATAAGAGAGCATTGTGTAATTAATTTCCTTTAAAAAAATTGATCGCAGCAAGATCAAGTTAGATAACTCGTAATTTCCTTTGTTTGTTAAACAAGATAATATAGTGGTTTTTTACCTCCATTTTCTAATTATTCTTTGATTATATAGGAATCTCATTATTCTTAGGATATCTAATTATTCACTTTTATTATTCTTTGGAATCAACTAGAATCATTTTATAATTAAGTATAATCAAGTATGATCATTATCTAATTTTGTTCTTGATTTTCTGTCTTATTTTATGTTAGGAGTTTAGATTTTTTTAATGCACATAAACATAATTTACTTTTTAATTTTCTATCTTATTTTATGTTTGGAGTTAAATTTTTTAATATATATAAATTAATGTATAGTAGCCTAGTGATATGTATCAATATACAAAATTCTTTTTCTAATTTCACATATTCTAGATATGGAAAAGGCTTATAGTGAAAAATTAATCAAATGGATGGAGTTATAGTGTTATTTAAGCATGTATCTTTGTTCCTACATCAAAATCTAGGGATTCTAGGAATGAAATATTGAAGTTAATCATATTACTTACTTTCCACCACTTTGAGGCTAAGATCACAGTTTTCTAACTTCTCTCTCATTTGGGGCCATGACCCCACTTCTTGATTAAGTTTCAGAGGTAGAACCACTTCACTTCTCTATTAAGCTTTAGAGGTAGAACTAACCCACTTCTTCATTAAGCTTTGAGGGAAAAACCACTCTACTTCTCTATCAAGCTCCAAGGGCAAAACCACCTTGCTTCTATGGCACCATTCGTCACTATTACCAAGGGCCAAATACCCTACTCCAAAGAGCATTAATCAATGTACTTGGCCATCATACCTTCACATACATATGACCCAAAGTGTTAGGGTGCTTACTTACTAGCCATGAATAGGAACCTAAGAGGCATCATTGCCACTATGGTCTCACTGTCACGAGTAATGATTGACTTGGCTCTAGGGTATGGAGACATAATCCTCCTACACAATTGAAGAGGTAATCTTTTCTGAATGTGGCATGGCAAGATTGAAGTAAGATTATGTCCACAGAGCATAGAAGTGTGAGCATATGTCACACTTAATGCTTCACCTATTAACTCTTTGGATGAGAGTGAGTAAGGGAATGCCATATTGCATCCTTAGTCTAGACTTTAGGAACCCCCTCACCCAATGAACCTTAGGAATCTCTTCTTACCTAGTGAACCTTAGGAATCCCACTTACCTAACAAACCTAACTATTGATGGTGAAATCCAGTCAATCAAAAAAAAGAGTTCAAAAACCCCAAAACTGTATTCCAGTTAGTGTGAAAGAGAAAGAGAGATGAGAGAGATGATGAGAGGAAGAGTGAGGAGAGGAGACATTAGGAGTTTTTTGACTTAGTTTGGATAAAGTCTAGTGACCCCTACATCCATGGTAGTGTTATTTTTGAAAATATTTGCTGAGGATATATTTTTACAAAGTAATCACGTAAGCTAGTTTTCTCTATCTAAGATTGGTTCTCCTTGGTTCCTCTGTCTATGATTGGCTCTCTCTAGTTCCTTATCTCCTACAATAATCTTAACCCCTATTTATAGTTACAGGGGTATACAATTTTAGCATGTTCTGCAAAAGGAAATATAATAAATTAAATGCAAGTTGATATTTGCAAGTTGGCCATGCAAATTAGTCCCTCTTTGGGTTTAACCAAAGTGGGCTTTTTAGAAGATGGCTGAGGTGGCCTACTTTGTCCTAAAAGATAGAGCTCATTTTCAACATGCTGAAGATTTACCTCAGGTTATTAGTCACCAGAGCTCATTTTTTAGCGAGCTCGTGCCTTGCTCCGCCAACCTCACTACTGGTTAAGCTGTATCTTACTAGTTGGACTCACCTATTAGGCTTTTGCCAACCTATTTATATGATTCCAAAAATACCCACAACATTAGGCCTCCAGTTCTCAGTTTGTTCTGTGGACCAGGAGCTGTAGTTTGTTGGCAAAAGCTTGCACTTGTAATCTATAATGTTGTCATTTTAGACTTTTATCCCATCATTTTATTTGTGCCAAGCCACGCATTTAATGCACATGCTTTATAGCCATTGGCATGGCAATTTTACTATCTACTAGACCGTTAGATTGAGGGAAATTGACCAGTCTCTAGATTTATCGGTGAAACCAGACTAGTCTATATAAGGTGTGGCAAACATTCTTTCCTATTTCACAGAATGACCTAATGGGCGCATTGGCTGAGACCTCCATGTTTTTTATCATCTAGATCTTGGATGAGGCATGTATAGCTTGTTGCATAGGAGGCTTCCATGGACAATTCCTCTTTGAGGATCTGGGGAGGTTTTGTACAAATTTCATATCCTCCTTAAGGTCATGCTGATGAATTTAGCTTTCTCACCTTTGTTCTTTTCTCCTCTTTGCAAGGTGATCTACTCATTTGGTTTTTTAGAGTGCACTAGGGGTAATAAGGCTAAGCAAAGAACTCTTAATTTAGGAGGAGGGCAAGAAAAAGCTTAAGCAGTCAGCTTGCTCGTTGATCCTCCAGCTCATCATGATTTAGTTCTTTAAAGCCAGCCATCCTTTTAGGACATGATAGCTGTAGGCTTATTTTGATTTGTATTTTTGAATCTTTGTGTGCACATTCACCTCAATGAATGAGGTTTTTTAATGAATTTTGCATAATTCCTTAGTTTTCCAAGTACACCTTATTGGATGCTCAATAGGTTATGGATGATCTTATGTTGCTGACTTGAATAAGTTCCTATAAACCATGACTTAATAAAACATTAATAAAAATGTATGCTTAGTAAGTCAATTGACTTTAGGTAATAAAGTATGATTAAAAAGGATATGTGCCAAGTTGAATGGCTAGTAGATTGCATGAATATGTAGTAGGTTGCATGAATACAGTGTCGAGTAGTAGGTCGCATGAGAGCTATGCCTTAATTAACTTAAGTTGAATGTTGAGATAAGTTGCATGAGAGTTACACATTCAAGTATCAAGTCCCATGAATGCATCTCTGCCAGCAATCTTGTTACTTAGGCAAGTTGGATGTGCCTTAGTGGGTAATGAATTTTAGTGCCATAGCTAGCCTTGGGTCTCAGCTGGTTTAGCTGGTAATGAATTTTAGTGTCTTAGCACCTTATCTGGCAATGAAATTTAATGCCTTAGTGCCTCAGCTAACCCTGGGTCTCAACTGGCAATGAATTTTAGCACCTTAGCACCTCAGCTGCCTTAGTACCTCAGCTGGCCTAGTGCCTCAACTGGCAATGAATTTTATCACCTTAGCACCTCAACTAAAAATGAATTTTAGCACTTTAGTACCTCAACTAGACATGGGTCTCAACTGGCAATGAATTTTAGCACCTTAGCGCCTCAGCTGGCTTAGTGCCAAAAGTATTCATTTTAAATAACCATAAGTGCACGGCATAGCTATAGTAGAGAATCGATGAATACGGGTCGTTCCCACAGGGAAGTCTCGTTCTTTTCAATTACTGAAATCTTTACAACTCAACTATCTAGATCAATAGTAAAGAAATAAAAGAAATAGATAAAGAGAAACAAAAGAACTTAAAGAAAGAAAGAAAGTAAATAAACAATTAAAGAAAAAAAACTCAAATCTAAAAAGCCTTGGATTAGGATTCACCTCAATTATGATCTTTAATAATTAATTAATTTATTTCCTATTATGATTACTTAGATTATTGAGGATGGTTT
>JANHAO010011678.1:0-16867 GCA_026873985.1 Saraca asoca | reverse complement strand
TTTGAGATTTCTAGGAATTTAGAAATCTTGTATAGGTTAGCAAGTACCTGTAAATCTTGTGTATTTCTTTTAGGTTTAGAAGAGCTTATGTTAAATTCTTCTAGGTTAGCAAGATCCTTGTTAAGTCTTATGGTTTGATGTAAAACTGGCAATTCAGGAGCCTGGTAATCCTGATATTTTTCTTTTGATTGAAGAGGTCTTTCGATTGAGAAAGATCAAGTGGAGTAGACTTGAATTGTGGTTTCAATTCAAGTTGAACCATTTTAAAAATCTGTGCCTTCAATCTTATTCTAAATTTTGTTTGTTACTGCTTATATTTTAATTTCTACTGAATTGAATCTTCAATTACACAGTTTATCATTTAAATATAACTGAGTTAAAAAAACAAACAAGGATTGTATAAAAAATCTCCAATAAGATAAGGGAAAGATCCAAATTTATCTTTAATTCTGTATTTTAATTTTTTGCCTATCACTCTATTAATTTCCTTATTGTTTGAGGGACCTGACAAAGTGTGTTCAGTGGACCATTTGTATCATGTGTAGTTGACCTTGTTGTACTTGCAAGTTGTTCCTTGGTTTTACTTGGCTTCGCCAATTAACTTCACCAGTCAAAGAGTTTCACTGTTAAACATAAATCTAAAGTAAAAATTGATTAGATTTATATATCTACAAATAACTAAACTAAATTACATTTCTTAAAATGAAAATAGTCACCAAAATTAGACTGACAATGATAAACATTGTTAACTTAGTTGGATTAGATATATGTTTACCAAATGATCTCCATATGTACCTTTCAAAAGTGTCACAAAAGTATTTGGAGGAGAACTCTGTCATGTGTAATGAAAATAGTTGGACAACAAAAAATTAAGTGGTTGTTTGTTATAACAATTAGAATTTTTAATAATTAATTATATCATTTTTTTGAGATGTTTAGTATAATAATTACAATCTTTTAATAATCAATTATAGGTAATAAGTTTGATTATAATAAAAAGCTACTTGGAGTAGCTTTTTTCTAATCGGAATTATGGAAAGAGAAATATTCACATTTATACTTATATTATTTTCAGTTTTTTCTTTTATCATCATTGTACTTTGTTCAATAATAACAATAAAATCTCATTTTTCTCTCTCTTATTGCCCTTTTCAATGATTTAATGCTAAAAATAATTTTTTATATATCATCTAAACAAAAATAAATTATATTTAATCAATTATCAAATTATCTTATCAAACATAAGATGATTTATATCAATTATTTGAAAATCAATTATTAATAATCAATTTTATTTATAATCAATTATTCCATTGCTATATCAAACAACCAAAATGCTTTAGCTGATTAAACTTAGCAATATCATTCTCAAAACTTGATTTCTATTGTAATCAAAACTTGGAACAGTTAAACCAATTCTCACAACATCACTCTCAAACCAATAACCACAAACACTCAAGTTTGATTTGGCAATGCAATGATCAAACTTAGAAGACAAGGAGAGAAGGAGCGTCTAACCTTCCCAAAACTTAATTTGTTGTTAGAGAAGAAAGATGAAGATGATAAATAAAAAAAATGGCTCAATTTCTATGATAAAGATGAAGAACTAGAGGAAAAGAAAGTAGGAGGTAGGAAGTTTAGAAGGTTAATTCTTAGGAGATAATCATAATTATTTTGCATAGCAACCAATAAATTTTTAGTAAGAAAGTAAAATACAAAAAATATTTGTGTTCATTCATTACTATGGTCTTGATATGAACACATTTCAATTTCAATTTTTTTCCATCATTGGACTCCCATTTGACCAACAATTTCCTCCAATGACACTTGGGGAATTTGAACTTATGACTTCGTTTGGATACCAATTGTAAGGACTAAGAGTTTACTTTTAGGTCAAAAACAATATTTGTTAGTCATAGCACAACTTTATTTCCCTATATTAACAAAGAATAATCTTGTTTCAATACATATTGTGGATGGGCATGAGGGGCTTCACAAGGCACATTTAACACTTGATAGGTTGGGCTATGAAGCATTGATATCATATTCATACATGATAACAAATTCCCAAAGGTGATCGCTAGCCTCTTATGTAACTAATAAAAGATAATATCAATATTATCCTCATGGCCACTGAACGTAACAATCTAATTTGGCATTGGCTGCTAAGCCTGCATATAGTAGATAGATAGTATAAAAAGCTTTTCTCAACACATGTTTAACGAGAGCTATTAACTTCACTTTTAGTTCTAATTGTGTGGCACAAGAAGCTATCTAGTTTCTGTTGTAAAAGTTGTTGAAATAAAATTTTCTAAAGCATGTAGAGCACTACCCTTAAGGATTATTCCACTATTTTTAGTGCAAAGTGGTAATACAACAACCCTCTAAGATTCAATAGATCTTCTGGACATATGCATTCACAGCCAAGAGGAGGAACGACAGAGCAGAAAAATATAAAGAGAAAAGTAACCCAATTATTTTTATGAAAAAGAATGAGAAAGTAGATAAGAGCTTTGCTTTGCTTTGTGATCAAAGGTGTTGATAATATTATCCTTTTTGATTAGCTTCACGCATCAAAGGGGCAAGGATTCAAGATGCCCTCTCTTTCTCATTTCTCCCATGTCCCCACAAGATACAAAACACATAAGGATAATATTAATATAATTGGAAATTGAGGAACTTGTTAGCGTCACAAAAAGGGCCATGACAATATTAACTTGTCTCCATGTGCACTTCCGTATACATTCACTTTTTAAGATAAGGAAAACAAGCATAAGCATCTGATTTGTTTTTGGTTGAGAAAAACACGCAAGTATGTCTATTTGTTTTTGGTTGAAAAAAACATGTAAGTGTATCTATTTGTTGAAGCCTTCAATTACTCTATAAAAAATATTATTTTATTTTCAAAAGAGGATAAAGGGAGAGATATTAGGAGATAAATCATACTGGGTAGTTTGAATAAAAGTGAATACATTAATTTAGTATCTTTGGATTATGAACCAAATCTAGATATAATGAGATATAACTTACAGAAATTTAGGTGAACCTTATAGCTTCTATGAATCGATAAATCTTGGTGTAAGTTAAAATTCTCACCAATCATATTACACTTTTCACAATACTTCTACTATTTAAGGTTTTGTGTTAATAAGCCATGTGTATACTTGGTAATTGATAAGTACTCTAGATATATTGCCACTATCTTATAGGAGTAGCCCTATTCCACACTCATATAGGTGATTCCATCAAGTGCATATTGTAATTAAATACACTACTTGTAAAGGCTATGGAATTCTTTAAGAGCTTAACTGACCCTTCACTTGTAATTTGCAATTTTAGCACTAATTACACACTATAAGAGGGACTTAAATAATTTATAGTGCTAGCAAAATTAATAAATGATTTGTTATTACCCATATGAACCTAATTCATGGGATTTTTAATCACAAAAGTTAGGTTACCGTCATTATTGATTTCCAAAATTGGTTTTAGTTCCATTTCCCTTGATGTTTCTAACACTTGTTTCTTACCTAAAGGTTTAGTCAAAGGATTGACCAAATTCCTTTCTAACTTAACATAGTCAATGGAAATAATTCCATCATTTAGTAATTGCTTCACAACATCACGTCTTAATTGAAAAAGATGATTCTTACCATTGAAAGAATTATTCATTGCAATGGCTATTGCTGCTTGGCAATCATAATGCATTGACATTGAAGGTTTTAATTTCATTCCTAACTGGATATCTACCAAGACGTTTTTCAACCACTCAACCTCGTTACTAGCCATCTCAAAAGCTAGAAATTTGAACTCCTAGTGGATTTTGCTATAATAGTTTTCTTGGATGATTTCCAAGTAACTGCACCACTTTCAAGGGTGAACATATAGCCATTAGTGGATTTTATCTCATTTGAATCAAAGATCTAGTTAGTATCATCATATCCTTCTAATATAGTAGGAAATCCACTATACACAATACCATAAACAATGGTACCTTTCAAATATTTTGTTAGTATAATTAGTGCAATCCAATGATCATGATTAGGATTTTGAGTATATTTACTTAGTCTACATACAACATAAGCTATATCAGGTCTAGAAAAATTCATTAAATGCATTAGGCTACCTATAATTTGAGTATATTTAGATTGAGCAACAAGATCATCCAAGTTTTTCTTTAATTGAGTGTTAGCATCATAAATAGTTTTTACAGGCACAGGTGTTACATCATAATTTCCAAACTTTTTAAGAAGGTTTTCAATAAAATGTTCTTCTGACAGTATTTCTTTATTATCATTCATTATAATTTTAACACCTAAAATAACTTTAGCTTCACCCATATCCTTCATATCAAATTTGGAAGGTAAGAATTGTTTTATAACATGCATTAAATCAAAACTAGTTCAAAAAATGAGCATATCATTAACATACAGGCTAATGATTATACATCTATCATCCATTGATTTTGTATACACACATTTATCAACCCATATGGATGAAAATCCATCAATTAAAAAAATTCGATCTAGTTTCTCATGCCACTATGTTGGTGTTTGTTTCAAACCATATAAAGATTTTTTTTTTATTTACAAACTTTGTTTTCTTGACATGAACTACATATCCCTCAAGTTGTACTATATGAATTTCTTCTTCTAATTCACCATTTAAAAAAATAGTTTTAACATTTATTTGATGTACAACAAGTTTATAAATGGATGTAATCAATCTCGCTTTTATATTTATCTACTGAACTATTAGCGTTGAATTTCCTTTTGAAAATCCATTTGCAACCAATTGGTTTTGTTTTGGGAAGTAAATCAACTAGTTTTCAAGTTTGATTTTTTCAAAATTAAGTCAATTTCAATTTTTATTGCTTCCTTTCAAAATTTTGCATCAGAAGAAGAAATAGCTTCAGAGCAAGATAAAGGAACAAGATATGTGTAAAAATCATTCCTAAAAGTTGTTTCTTTTCTCACTCTTTTACTTTTTCTTAAAATTTCATTAGTTTCCTCAAAAATAGCCTTAGGGGTAGATGTCTTATGCATATGAGAAACTTTATTAGATAATGGGAAATATGTTTAAAGAATTCAACATTCTTTGTCTCAATTATAGTGTTGCAATCAAGTACATCACTCTTTAAAACAAGAAATCTCTATGCAACACTACGTTGCGCATCACCAATAAACAAAGAGTTAGAAGTCTTTGATTCTATTTTTCTTTTCTTAGGTTCAGGTAACATAACCTTAGCTAAATACCCCCACATCCTTAAATATTTCAAATTAGGTGCAAAGCCTTTCCATACTTCATATGTGGTTTTGTCAGTTTTCTTATAAGGTATTCAATTTTGGATATGACATGCAGACAAAATAGCTTCTTCTGATACATTATTAGGTGTTGAAGAGCTTACTAACATAAAGTTCATAATTTCTTTTAGTGTTTTGTTTTTTCTTTCAACTATCCCATTTGATTATAGTGAATAAGGAAGTATGACTTCATGTATTATTCTTTCTTCTTTCACAAAAGTTATTAAATATTATATATTCTCCTCCTCTATCTAACCTAACTCTTTTAATTTTCCTATTTAATTGATTTTCAACTTTAACCTTGTATTGTAAAAACATATCTAAAGCTTCATCTTCTATGTATATGTACGTTAGTATTTCTAGATAGTCATCTATGAAGGTCACATAATATTTTTTTACCACATCTAGTTATTGTTTGTTTTAGGTCACCTAAGTTTGTATGAATTAGTTGTAATAATTCTAAACTTCTTTCAACTAATATACATGATTTCTTAGTTAATTTAGTTCTTGCACATATTTGACATTTGATGTTATTATTAGTTAAATTAATTCTTGATATTAAGCATGAAGTCTGCATATTTTTTACATATGAAACATTCACATATCCTAATCTTGCATGTCATAAATTATAAGAATCAATAAAAAAGGAGAATCAATCATGTAAATAGAACTAGAAGCATTTTCATTCATTACATTTTTAACATTCAATACAAATAAACTTTGATTACAATAGCCCTTACCCACAAACATATTATTTTTAGTTATTAAAATTTTAACAAATTCAAATGAAACCTTAACCCCCACTTTTTCCAATAATGATACTAAAATCAAATTTGCTCTAATGTTGGGAACATGCAACACATTATTGAGAGCAAGTATCTTGCCAGATGTGAGCTTCAAAAGAACTTTACCTTTTCCTAAAACTTTTGCAGTTCTTGAGTCTCCAAAATAGATCGATTCTTCTTCAACTTTGACTAGTGAGTAATAGGTGAAGGCATCTCTATTAGTACAAATGTGCCTAGTGGCACCTGAGTCCATCACTTAGTCTTTCACATCAGCAACCATGTTAATGTGGAAAATAACTGTAGCAATTATTTCATCTCCTTCAAATAGGTTTGCTTTTGGTTTAAGAGGATTTTCATTTTTCACCCTCTTTTTGCATTATGAAGCATAGTGACCTTGCTTGCCACAAACAAAGTAATACCCTTTCTTTTTCTTAAAGATGGAAACATTAGGTTTAGGCTTATAACTAATGTTATTTGTACTCAAGGAAGAAGATTTCTTATAATACCTCATTTGATGTGGATTGTCATGCACTAAGTTATCCTTTGACGAAAACACTTTGCCTAGACTGGGATTCCTTTCAGTTGGTATCTTCAATTATAATGTGTGTGATTAATTCTCCAAATGTCAACTGCTTTTGTTCGTACTTGAGCTATTGCTTGTATTCATTCCAAGAGTCTGGCAATCTTTCAATGAGTACACCAATAACAAATTCTTCCTACAGGTTGATATTTTCTACCTTCAAGTCCTCTAGTAGCTTATAGTATTCATTGATTTGGGCTTTGATCTCCTTTTCATCATCCATCTTCCAGCAGTAATAATTTCCAATGATAAATTTTTGTTTTGCAGCATCTTCAACAATATATTTTGTAATCATAGATTCCTAAATTGATTTTGCTTCCTTGTAACTACAATAAACGTCAAATAAATCATTAGACAAAGTGCTTAAAATAGTATAACAACAAACCTTATTGGCATAAAGTCATGCTTCTTTATTTTGTTTTGGTTTTCCATCGACCAAAGCTCTAACAACCCTATCCATATCTAGCATAGAAGAGATGTGCTCCTGTCATTGCTTAAAGTTTTGGCCTTGAATACTTTAGTTTTGGAGATATCTAGGAATGATTTGTTATATGACAGAGCATGAGGTAATGAAGCAGCATGAGTAATGATGGTAGGGGATGAGGATGACATTCTATTATCCGAGGCACCAACAATGTTTTGAGAATTTGTAAAAGTCATTTCTTGAAATTGTTATAAAAATTGTTGAAATAAAATTGTTTGAGGTGTGTAAAACATTGTGCGGCAACCCCTAGATTCAGCAGACCTTTTGAGTGTATGCACTCATAGTCAAGAGTGGGAATAACAGAGTAGAAAAAAAAAAGTAAGTCAACTATATTTGTAAAAAAGAATGAGAAAATAGATAAGAGTTTTGCTTTGCTTTGTGATCAAAGATGTTGATAACATTTTCCAATGTAACGAGTTTCACACATCAAAGAGGCAAAGATACGAGATGCCCTCCCTTTCTCGTTTCTCCCTTCTCCCCACAAGATACAAACACACAAGGACAATATTAATATGACTGGAAATTGAGGAATTTGTTAGAGTCACAGAAAAAGGCCATGATGATATTAATTTGTCTCCATATGCGCTTTCACATACATTCACTTTTTAAGACGAGGAAAACATGCATAAACACCGGATTTGATTTTGGTTGAGATGTGCAAACATATTTATTTGTTAAAGTTTTCAATTGTTCAATAAAAAATATTATTTTATTTTCAAAAGATGATAAAAGAAGAGATATTAGGAGATAAATCAAAAATATCTTTTAAAGTAAAATATTTTACTTAACAGTTTCATGATTCTTTGTTCATGTTAATCAGATCCAACTTTCACCGGGGCATAAAATGGAACCTTTTGTCATCATCTAGCAAATATCTTTGAACCACAACTCATTATTTACCAACGAAATAAATGCAATTTGCAACATCACAGGTAATGCATACACTGGATCTATTGGTTTCAATCCCGGATATTCAAGAAGTGAAAGTCCTGCAAGAACAATTATGCACAATTTTAGCATCCTAAGCTTGTTTTCCAAAGGTCTCTCTCTCTCTCTCTCTCTCTCTCTCTCTATATATATATATATATATATATGGATTATGGATTGGAAGAAAGATATGTCTTCCTAAGATGTATGCCATCCCGGGTATGTTTAATTTGAAACTTCAGATCAATTAGGTAATCTGAACTTCTAAGAACTAAGTGACGGACTAATGAGATTTTATTTGGACTTGCGGTGCCCCGTGGGCATTCACTAGGATCCGGAAGACCGACTTTCTTTCTTCGCTTTGGAACAGGCTAAATGGTGAAAGTTGATTATACCTACCATTCTAAGACATTATTTTGTGATGAATAATGATAAATATGGGCAATAGCTCAGCGGTCTCTGGCTAGTGAAAGATCTCTTTTTATCCTTCTGAATCTGTATAAATAGCAAGTTATGAGTTCTGTTTATGAGAATCTTAATTTTTTTGTTTAATTTTAACATTGGAAGGACTTTTACAATAACCACTGCCTAAACTTTTATGCAAGTAACTTCCGGCTATCGCATTTAATCATCGAAAATTGAAACATTCATCAAATAACAATATCATATATCAAAAACAAAGAGGAGGCATAAATAGAGTGCAGGTAGAAAGATGGAGGTAATATACTAGCCACTCCAAAGTATGTGTGATACAGAATACATCAGAAAAACTAGTACCAGCGGGATTGCTAGTCCAGAAAAACAAATAGGAACAGGGTAATTTAGATTCACAAACCTGGCAGTCTAAGATGTACTATACTAACTTCTTGCTGATCCAATTCTTTGGGAAAAACTAATTTTTATTTACTATTAGGATATGAATTAAATGTAGTAATTCATTTATATGCTATTCGCGGTGAAAGAATGGCAAACTATATCTCTAATGCTTTGTTTAATTTTTTTTTTTCTGACATTGAATTTATTTCATTTCAATAGAAATGATTTCAATTTATTTGTAGTTAAATTCTATTGTTTTGAAATTATGTCAAAAATAATAATTTCAATTCATTTATAAATGAATCCATTTATTTGAAACATTTTAAAAAATGTATAGAATTTGAGGTTATTTGGTTAGTTATATGGGTAAAATTTCTTAGAAAATAGTAAATGAGTGTATTATTTGATTCATCATTAGTTGGCAAAAATGGAGGAAGTAGGGCTGCTTAAAACATTTTACTTTCTACAAAATAGGGAAAATTGTTTACCCACCCTCGTCTAAATAAAAAGAACTTTCTATGTAAACTTTTAATTTTCATGATCAATTAAATAATTTTAAATATTTCTCGGGTAGTTCATTAAAGGATTTGATTTCTCAGGAAGTTCAATTTCCTATGACAATTTAATTATTTCCTGTGCTAATCAAACGATCTTTTTATATAAAAATAGATTTTGATGATATACTAATAAATAAAATATTAGAATGAGAGTAAAATTTTTATAAAACATATGTTTTAAGACATAAAATGAATTTGAGTGAACTTCTTAATAAATTTGATTAATTTTACAATGACATAAATATAATTAAAATAAAAATTATAAATAAAATAAAATCCCTTTCATCTTAAAACTAAATACTATTTAAGAATGAAATAAAATATTATATTTTAATCAAGTTAAAGACCTACGGTAGTCTAGAATGATTCTATAAATAAATGGTTGAATAGTTCATTTTTATGGATAGACTGGACAAGCCATTTGACTTATGAACAAGTCTGCAATAAATGAGTCAGATTAGTATAAAGCAAATTTTGTCAATACACAAAGAAAGAATAATAAGAGAAAAACGAGTTTGAACTACTACTTTTTTTTTTTTTTTTTTACATTCAATTACAACTTTTCTAGCTTTAGAAAAAATAGAGATGAAAGAAAAAAAGAAAAAACTGAAAAATAATTCCCTTTAATTTTGAGGGGGTTGGATCTTGTCCCCATCAACTTTAAAAAATTTGAATTAAAGTCTTAAATTATACAAAATTATAGAATTAATACTCCTTGTCTACTTATTTAATCATTTTATTTAATTAGCTCCCTTTTTATGAATATTTTTTAAAAATCATAATATTATTGTATGTTGATTAGTTAATTATGTCATTTTTTAAAAATAATTTCAAATTCATTTTCATGTATTTAATTAAAATTTTATATATCTAACTTAATTTTCATTAATTCTATAACATAAAAATTAAGTATGAAAAATGATGAGATATATCAAAATCCAATGATATTATGATATTTCTTCAAAAAGCTCATGAAAAATATCTAATTAAGTATAATGATTAATTAAGTAGATGTTAGGTGTTAATTTTAAAGTTTTATATAATTTAAAATTTCAATTCTAAATTCTTAAAGATTCTGGGAGTTAAACTAACCACTCTAAAGTTGAAGGGGATTTCTTCCATTTTTTCAAATATAAAAAGCACATTTTATTTAGATTAAAACACATCTTTCTGAAGAGTAAAAAACAAAAAAATATATATATTTTTTTCATAAGTTAACTCTGTTCATATATTTCAATTTCTGAAAGTGTACTAATCATTCTAACTACAAGGTTGTAAAATGATTCAATAAATGGATAAATGGGTTAATGGGTTAAAACTAGAAGTATAAAATAAAAAATTGATATCAAGCACTAAGGAACTCCTCTTTTGGGAATTAAACGTGTTAACAAAAAAAATACACAAGCATCAACGTAATAATGGTGTGTCAGTTAGGATACTATTACCCCCCAAGTGAGGGAGAAGCCTATTATTGAGAGGATACAGTAGACTGAATTATGGAAGAGGATGCTACAGTTGATTAGATTTGAGGGTGGGCATGAAGCTGGAGGGGCCACTACTGTGGTAGGTGTGTGAGTCAGGGGTGGAGGGGTGGTAAATATATTAGAAGGTGGAAGGGAAATGTAATAGGGTGCTGAGGAGATGATGTGGAGATGGGGCAAGATGTGATGGTGTTATGTGTGGAGTCAAAATGGCCCTTTGACTCTCGGACTCTACAAGCTACTCTACCTATAACATGACTGCATTCTAACATTTGTATGAAGAAAAAAATTAATTTCAATTCTTATGTATTATTTTATTTCCTAACATTCACTTAAAATTAATTTCAAGTCTTTTTAAGTTCCTTTCTAAAGAATAATTCAAAACTAATTTGAAGTTTAGATATCAATTTTTTCCTAATATTAATTTAAACTAATTTCAAGCCTTATTAATTTTTTCCTTAACTTAGATTTAAAATTAATTTCAAGTCTTATTATTTTTTCCTAATGTAAATGCAAAACTAAATTCTTATTTGGTGAGGAATACAAAATCATTTGATAAGAAAGTTAAAATTTTTTTCATTCAGGTGATGAATACGATTTTGAGATAAAAAGGAAGATGACATCTTAATAAGGGTGAGACCTAATTATAATCTACGATTGGAGGTGGGTTCGCCCTTGTTATTTGAAGATTCCATCTTTCTTTTTATCTAAAAATTTTACTACGAATTTGAATGAAGAAAATTTTAACTTCTTTATCGAACGACTTCTTATTTCCCAACTAATATAGATTAATTTTACATAAATATTATTTTCTTTAAACATTTTCTAATATGCTATTATTTATCTAACTTAGAAGCTATTTTCTTGTACTTCTAGTGTACTTAAATTTATTTTCTTCCAATTTATCCTAGTATAAGTTATTTGTACATACATATTATTTTCTAAATCTAGTGAACTTAAATATATTATTTTTCTAATTTATTCTAATATGACAATTTTCTTCTAAATTTTATTCCAAACATATTTAAATTTATTTTCTTCTAATTTATCCTAATATAGCTATTTTCTTCTAATTCCATATATACTTAAATTTATTTTGTTCTAATTTATCCTAATATAACTATTTTTTTCTAAATCTTAATCCAAATATATTTAAATTTATTTTCTTCTAATTTACTTGATAATCTTTTTAAAAAATTCTTATTCCAAACATATATACTTAAATTTATTTCTTCTAATTTATTCTAATGTAACTATTTTCTTCTAAATCTTATTCCAAGTATACTTAAATTTTTTCTTCTAATTTACAATCATATATTTTTTAAATTCTTATTCCAAATATATATGCTTAAATTTATTTTCTTCTAATTTATACTAATATAACTATTTTGTTCTGAATCTTATTCCAAGCATCCATATTATTTATTCTAATATAGCTTTTTTCTTCTAATTTATCCTAATAGGATCTTTTTCTTTTTAAAAAAATTATTGTCACAAATATATATACTTAAATTTATTTTCTTCTAATTTACCTTAATATAGCTATTTTCTTCTAAATCTTATCCCAATCATACATATTATTTGATCTAGTTTATTCTAACATAGTTATTTCTTTCTAAATCTTATTCTCCACATACACATAAATAGTAAATGTTGTAATACCCCAATTTTTTCTAAAATTAATTTTGACAATAAAATGATTTTTTAGAAAAAGGCCGAAAAGGGGCTAAATATACTAGAAATAGATTATATGAATTTTAGGAATATTTAGATAACTGAAACTTCTCTTGTGGATGCCTAGGAAATTAAATTTGTATTTTCAGTATTTAATTTCTAAAAAACTTTAAAAAAATTGAAATCAGGGCTACTGATACCTAGTGAAGGTGAAATTACAATCATTACAAAGGTAATTAATTTAATTAATTTGTAGTAAAATTTCATGACTGTTGGCGATTGGTGAGTGCGTTAATTTTGGTTTAAAGTGAAGGAAATATGAAAAAGTGTTAAAAGAGGAATTATTTTAATTGAGGTCAAATTTGAGGATTGACTTTTTCTTTTCCCATTTTACTCCTCACTAGCTGGCTTCCTCTTCTTTTTCTTTGGCTTCTTTCGATTGCAACCCATGGAACCTATTCTTCTTCTCCAAGTCTAAAGCTTCTCTCACTATATTCATTCTCTCTCCTTGAGTAAGTCCTTCATCTATTCTTATTAATTTCTCTTATTTTTACTGTTTATTCCTCTCTTATTCCTTTTCAATTTGATATTGAAATTATATTGATTCACTAAGTATAACTTGAGATTTGAATTTTTGAAGTTTATAGTCATAGTTCATGTTACTATTCACTTTAAGAACCCATGTGAATTTTTTTTTTTTAAGTTCTAGAGCTTAAATCTTGTATATTTAGGTCATTTCTTTGCCATGAAGCCATAATCAAATGGTATATAATTGTTTGCTAAAAGAAAAAGGCTTGAGATAGCTAAGAAACTAATATGCTTATCTTTTCGTTTATTGAAGATTCTTGGTGGGATTAGCAGTGATCTTGTGTTTTTAGTTCAGATGTAAGTAATTCTTACCATTCTTGTGAATAATAATGTGTTTATTGCTTGTGATCTATTGATTATTGGTGCAAGTTGACAAAATGGGTTTTTTGTGATATTGTGGTAAAGTTTGAGACTAGATGGATTTAATGATATAACAACTAGTTTTCTATTAAAATAGTTAAGTTTCCAACTTGTTTAAGCTTCAAAACATATTGTGTTGAGATCCTATGATATTGTGTAGAATTGGAAGTCATTTCGCCTGTTTTTTTGCTATTGTCATGTAATTTTTGCTTATGCGAGTCAAACGTAGCTTTTAAGCTGAATTCACTATTATGCTTGCAGAAATCTAGCAATTTTGTTCTTACAATCCAAATCAAAATTTAAGTTGGATTTCTAGGATTTAAATTGAATCTTCCTACCCTGTTTTTCAATCATGATCGTGATTTTGATCGTGTTTGTATTTGGACTTCTCGAATGGTTGCATTTTTTGATGAGTAGACTCACATTTTCAACTAAATCTCCTCGAGTCATATTGAATTTTTTATAATTGAACTCCCTGATTCTAATCATGATTTTACTCATTCTTCAATGATCCTACTCACAATTTTGATCGCACATTCAGAAATTTTCACATTTCTCAGCCCAACTTCATTTCTTTCTGAAATGTTTCCTATTCTCGTGGTTTAATCTTATATGAACCCTATTGAAATGAGTATAATAGCTAAGAAATATTAAATAGGTAACTTGTAATATAATATTATTGAATTTAATAATTGGCCATATATTACTAATATGAAATTAATCATAATAGTCATATGATGAAACAAAGAATGTATGGTGCATTGGCAATAGATTGTAACTAATGTGACTAGGATTATGACTGAATAAGAATGTCATGATATAGTTATTATGAGAACCCTATTGCTTAATATTTGACATTATTCATGAGATCTAAAATAGAAAATGGTATCATGAATGATGATAGAGTGTGTTGATGTAAACTTGATGATGTACCTATTATGAGATTGATATCATTGAACACTTGAAAGCTCTTATGAAACTTGAAATGTGAATGATAGGTTGTGATGGGGAATAATGAACCAGATCTTGGATCTATACATTCTAATATGATGAGTGGGATAAGGATGATTTGGACTAATGGTTGGGATTGTGCAGGATAAGGCTGGACTAGTGTAACAAGAAGATTTATTACTTTTTATATATTTTGCTTTTATTTGTTATCATTTTGTGGAATATTTAAATGTGATATGATAATATTGAATATCATAATGAAAAAAAGGGCAGCCTAAGGCTTTGAGAACTCTGATTTAGTATAACATATTATTTATAATGTGATATGAAATTACTCGGAGGTAAGTCTTTGAAATTCACTAATATGTGAGTGAGATTGAGTATAAGAAATAATTGCTTGGATATGATGTTGATGTATATGTGTGGTCTTTGCTAGATAAATTCATATGTTTAGTACGTATTATCTCACTGAGCCCTAAATTCACTCTTTTGTGGATTATTTTTTAGACTCTTAAAAATTGTTGTTAACCCTCCCACAAAGAAGTAAGAATGGATAATGATCCAATGAAAGTTATCCTTAACGTCATCACCACCACAATGTCTAATCGTCTAGGAATATACCAAATTAAGATATATTATATTCTTATCTTAAATTTAGTAGGATGTGAGGTACTCCACGAGGTTGAGATAATCCCTATGGAACCACCTAACGCGCTTCTCATGAAGGCCCTAGGATGGTTTGACCCATAGAGGTCTACCATCAAACATTATATTTTGCTGACCTTTTTTTTTTCTTTTGAAAAACTGGTAAATAGAAGGGCCATAGGACTTAGTTATATTAGCCTATGTTTTTGAAGTTATGATAACACATAGGTTGATCTAACTGATTTTGATTACCCTGTTTGGGAAGGATATAGAGTAGTTTTGGGAGTGACATCCGGGTCTTGGGGAAGGTGAAAAGTTTTTTTTTTTTTTTGAAAATTGTAAATCATGGAACTATGTATCAATCTGGCGTGTACCTATTAGGCAATGCTAGTGTTAATTATGAAATATGTTTATTTTTCATGTGCTTGCCTTTCTCTCTATAGATATTATCTTTAGGTCATCCAATGAGATTCATGTGAATATAATTAGGAAAAAAATGTAGATGATTATAAATGAGAATAAATGATAAAAGGTTGATGATTATCAATAAAATGGTTGATATTCATGCCACTTATGACTAGGGTTTTAGGTCATGGGAAATGCATATCTCACGCGTAGAGTCAATCCCTAAACCCAAGTTCACCAATATTCACATATTGACATATCCACAAATATACACATATTCAATCTCTAAATCCAATTTCACCAATATTCATATCACACATAGATTCAACATTAAAACGAACACATTCAATAGTATCTTAAATTGCCAACAATTAACCCCAAATGTACATAGAAATTTACTCTAATATCTTAAGTTTTAGGCAAAAAAAAAAAAAAAAGAAGAGTAATTGATTCAAAATTGCCTATCTTTAGTGGAGAGTGAGAGGAGCATGAACGAAGGCTGCAAAAAGCATCAACGATAGCAAAAATGGTTGTTGAGTGGTGAAGCATTGGAGCAGCAAAGGGAGGAGAAAGGAGAAAAGAGGAAAATAAAAGTTTTGGTGTCAGAGTTGCTATGTAATAAGCTTTCCATGGTAAAAGCCATAGAAAAGTTAATGAAATAGTGCATTTCATTCTTTCCCACAACATTCATTAGGCAGTGCACTTTCTTTTTTTTTTGCTTTCCATATTTTATTGCTGTGGAAAATTCAAAATTTGAATTTCCCATAGGCATAGACTATGGGAAAGTAAAAAAATAAAAAAGATCATTCAAAGGCCTCACTTTGTCTATGGTTATTCCTACAACACCAAAATCATAGGAAATTTAATATATTCTTGTAGTGACAAATATCCTAGCATGATTTATGATTTTCCATGAAAGAGGTCAAAAATTTAATATCTTAAGGACGCTATTCTTTAGCCTAAAAAGAATAAGTGGCCATTACACACGATAACTGGACAATTTACCATCTTATCATTAGTCAAAAGAGTCTAGAACTTTCCATCACACAATTATTTTTATATGCATGATTTTAAATGATGCAAAGAGAAATATAATTTTATCCAATTGGAATTTAAGAAATTAAATTCAACAAACTGCAATTTTTTTTTTCCAGAGATATAAATTTATTCATGCCAGAAGACTTTTCCAAAAGAGTAAATAAGAGAGTATGTTGATTAAAGCATGCAATGTAAGAATTAATCCCAAATAATATGCATGAAATTAGAATACTGAATAATAAAGGTGATTATAGATCTGACCTGTTGAGGCCA
>JANHAO010011677.1:0-17083 GCA_026873985.1 Saraca asoca | reverse complement strand
TCAAGGTCCTCTAAATTTTAGGTTTAATGTCAAGTAAAGGACTACTAGAGGACCTCATCATACATCATGCAGGAAGACAGGATATACAATACTATACCAAAGTGGCTGAAATAGTGACATAAAGATAGAATATGCAACACTACACAAAGATTACACAAACACTATTCAAAATAGGCTGAAATAATGACATAAGACTGAAAACACTATAACATAACAACAAGGGCTAAAAATCACTCAAAACAACACTAATTAACATATCTACACATTTTTAAAAATTACAGAACCACCATAGCTCAAAAACTACACCTAAGGGGAACCTAAAAATTAAATAAAAAATCTTTTAAAAAAAAGAAAAAGTGGTCGAAATAATGGAATTTGGCCAAACTAGGTGATTGCTCATGGCAAAGCATGAGCCTTGATCAGCACAATGCCTTCTAAAAGTCCACCAAAATTCAGCTTAATCTGATACGGTAGGTCCAACAAAGAGCAGTGCTACTGTAATGTGGAAAAATAAACCAAAACAGGGGAAATAAAAGAATCAGCTACAAAAACAAAATGTTAGTGATGGTTAGTACATAAAAACACTCCTAACAAGATTGATAAAATTAAAATGATGCCAAAATTCTAACTGGTTGTCAAAGCCAATCAAAATTAAAAATTTATAAAATTAAGCTACCTAAACTACTTGTAGTACATGTAACACCAGGTTGAGCCCTTGGATCATTTGGTAGATGATATTAATCAAATAGGAGCTAGAAATAAGGGGGGTTGGATATAGCTAATCTACAGCTAACTAATGTAGAAACAAAAATAAAACAGGAAATAAACCAACTAACAAAGGGAATTAACTTGAGATTAATGCATCCTTCATCACTAAATAATCATTCAATTGTTGATAACCATAACAAGGATCCCTAAAATGATTAATAAGTTCTATGCATAACTCATCCACAAACAATCCATCAAAATCTTAGTGCATTGCTTAGTTTTCCTATCCTCTTCTACAAATGATTATCAAAATCTCAATAATCATATAGTCATCCAAACTAAATGAATCCATTCAATTCAAAAAACTTAGTAAAAATAGAGAGGAAAGGAGAAGAAGTGACCAGATATTTGAATACAAAATGAAGGAACAAGACCTTCACATTAATCTTCAAGTTTGTCAACCCTTGGACTGATTACAAGTTTCGCCTTCCATGGAAGGTAGAAAACTACAAAAAAAGGAAAGGAAAAACATCCTACATTACCGCTATCTAATGCTAAAAAAAACTTAACTCAGAAACTAAACTAAAAGCTTCAAACAAAAAGACCTTGCCTGGGCAGAAGAGAAGGCAGCTGCTGGTAGGTGAAGAGGCAATGATTATGGTGCAGTGTAGTCTAGTTTTATTTGTTGTCACTCCTCTTGTGTGTTGTGCCCTTTTGCAGACTGTTTCTTCTGATTTTTCACTAACTTACTACTCTCCAGGTAGTTAAGTGTAAGTTGGTGTAAGAGATAATGCATTGGGCTCAAGATCTATGCCAATTGGGGCCTCAAAACTCTAACTCTATAGAAGCCCAACTTGCAGCAATTTTTCCTATGTTTCAACTCATTTTGCATGCCCATAATGATCCATTCAACTCTGAAAGTCTTCATAAGAAATGTAGCATTGTGTTTTAGTTCCATTTGGGCTTAGTTTGATCTCAATCAAACTTGTATAACTCCAGATATTGCATGATAAGTGCTCAGAGGTCAGGCTTCCTGAGATAGTATTCTGGTCTTGATTTCAACTCCAAATTCAAATAGCCAATTGTGTGATTTATCCTTGGAGGTCTTCATGAAGTTTGTAGAGCCATGTCTTATCTTTCCTACAAGAAAGAATCACATTAATTGGAAAAGTATAGCTCAAGTTATGACCAGAATACAAAAACTACTCAAAATGGCCATATTATGAAAATTTCTACAATGATGCCAATTGACACACAATCATAAATACACTATAACACAACTGAAAGTAAGTCATTTTGGACCTTAAAATGCTAAGTGAGAGGATAATTAAATGAATGAAATATTTTGTTACTAGTTTTCCATGGGATTATTTGCTCATTAAGTTTCTATGAAACTTACCCTATTTTTCTCCATGTCTTTCAAAGCCTAAAGATACTTCCACTATTCTTCCTCTCCATTCTAGTTTAGGATTTGCTCATTGATTAAGTAGATTGCCTCCTACAAAGCTTGAACTTATATTGATGGTCAAAACTTTGCCAGTTGATAGAATTGTTATATGCATGTATTTTGATTAGTGAGTGCCCAACATGATATAGATTTGTGTTACTTGGGCTGTTGTGATTTTGAGTTATTGTACAAGATGTGTAAAGGGTGTGTGGCCTTTTTTTTGTTGTAAAGACATTGTGTCCAAGTGTCTAAAAAAGCAAAGGAAATTCTATCAAATTTTTGGTAGAATTTGAAATGTAACTATTTGTTTATACATTAATGTAATTTTGGTCTTGGGTATGTTAGGCTAATTAGCAAAGATTTTTCATTGTAAGGCTTGAGGGGGTTTCCTAATAGTGACCTTTTATGCTAGTCACATTCCATGGATTGAGGGATGATAAAGTTGGTATCAGAGCATGGTCATAAAGGACATATGCCCAGCTGTCTAGAAAATAGAGGAAACTATATAAGATTTTTGGTAGAATTTAAAATGTAACTATTTGTTTATGCATTAATATAATTTTGGTCTTTAGTATGTTTGGTTAATTAGCAAAAATTCCACATTGTGAGGCTTGCAGGGGTTTTCTAACGGTAACCTTCTATGCCAGTTACATTCTATGGATCAAAGCATGACAAAGTCAGTATCAGAGCATGGTCTAGAGTCTAAGTGCATGATTACAGGTCTCTAACTATCAAATTGGGATAGGCATATTGAGTTCATGTTAGTTCGCCTAGGAGCATGATACATAAATGAGGATATGTTGATGCCCACATCATGAAGTATATTGAAAATCTCCGCAATTCCTAAATCTTTCATTTCTACCCACGTACATATCTGAACCTTGCCTAGATGAATCTGCCTAATATTTTAGTGATATAGAAGTTATTGATTGTGGATTTGTACATGGTGATTTTGTTACTTCTACCTTGGACCCCACTGGGCAGGTTGGGGTCGTGGTTAAATCTATTGATCTATTAACCTCTGATGGATCATTTAGAAAAGAGACTCTTTAAGGCAAAGGTAGTAGACCCAAACATTCTTCATCAATGTTAAAAGGAGCCAAATTTAGTTTTGATAAGGTTGGCTAGCCACATGAGGATCACAAAATATGCATGTTAATAAGTACATATGCAGCTATGTAGGGTAATGATGTAGATGATATAGACATACTTGAGAGTTCAAATTTTTATGGAAATTGTGGGATCTTTTCAACTTTAAAAAAATGAATGATGATGAGTACCGAGAAAGAAACATCTAGATATTTAGTCAACTGGCAACAAACGTATATCTATTTATCAGTGAGAAGAGAGGGAAGGATATATCTTCTAAACCACTTAATGCAATAAAGAGGGAAATATTCTCAAGTTTTTGGAATTATATCATGTGAAGAAATACAATATTCCACTTATAGCAATGTACCAAAAGGAACATTGTCTTGGTCTTTTGGAAAATTCTAAGGATGATAATGTAGGAAACATGGATGAAAATGTTATTGTAAGAAAACTTGCATTGAAATTATACAAGATACTCTGGGTGATTAAGGAATTGGAAATCCAAAATGATCCAGAGGATCTCTTTCAAGTTAAAATAAATTTGCTTGATGATGAACTAAAAGAGTCAACAATGATATGCAATGATCATTTTCTCAAAGATGAAGAAGGAATGTCTAGTCAGCTTTGGTATAAGCAGCATAAATTAGTCCTATAGGATCCTATTACAAATTATATTTATGTGAGGCTATTTTGGGATAGGGTTTCTGTGGCACTCTATCAACCAAAGGATAATTTTACTACAAAAAAGAAGGGTCGCAAATCCAAGGCCATGGTTTTCTCAGTATGGTAATTGCATATGTGTTATTTTGTATTTGATGCAAAGATTTAAGAGCAAAGTTGAATTGAGATTATAAGAAAGCTGATGTTGTGTGTATTAAGGGTACAAATAGGGACTATAGGTGTGGAAAGGAGAGGTCATGTAAATATATAAGTTTTTGGAAACAACTTGTGAAGTGACTAGGGAATGCTTAATTTTCCTTTAGTAACCTATGACAATGAGTTCATGTGCATTGAGACAGGAATTTGTAATGCCAAATGATAGACTAGATAGGTAGTATTAACTAAGTAGGCATGGTAGAATGATTTGAGTTAGCCAGAAATTTTTGGGTTAGTAATGAGGTAGATTTCTACTTATAAGTTGGAAGCTTGAGTTTGGTTAACCTTTAGTGAAAATGTTGAATGTTGGTTATTAGTTAAACTTCTTTATACTAGGAAGTATGCAATGTTTTGTTTCAAAAGTTATAGTCATCATTTTTTTGGTGTTAGTAGAGGAATCAAAGATAATCAATCTAAATTGGTGGCCATGAAAGAAACTTCTTTTGGTTTAGCCTTAAATGTAAGTGAGTAAATCTATTACTCTCTACACCCTTAAAAGATGATCAATATTCTAGTGATTAGAATAGGCTTGAATCCATATAACGCTATATTTTGTCTTAATTGAAATAGTTCAATAAGAATAGATTAGCGTTATGCCACATATGATATGTGTAAGAATAAGAATATGTAGGTATATGTGCTTACTCGGATCTTGAAAAATTGTCTATATGTTTATAAGTGTTTGAAAAGGAAATGAGTACTAGATATGGCCTATGTATTTTGAGGAAAACAACACTACTTTTATGATGACGTTATGTACTACTTGGGTATAGTATCTTAGTTGGTCAAGATAAATTAAGGTCTATATGAGAACTGTGTTATGTGTAAAACTATGTGTCTGGTTGAAATGTATGATTGTGGGAGTATAGCCTTGCTCAGAAATGTTGATTTTAGGAGAATCCCATATGTGAACACTTGTATGCTTATAGTGATATTGTTTTATCTAGTTATGAATGAGTATTGCATTTATGATTTAATATGGTTAACCAGCTATGACATGAGTAGCAGGGTGTAAATATAAAATTTTTGAGTGTAGGAAATTAGAGTTAAGTGCATGTCCTAACTAAGTCCCTGATCGCACATTTAGATTGTTACTTGAATGTGATAGATATAAGTTTATTCTTTTAATTTAGCATTAAGAATTTAGGAAAGAATCAGGAAAGGTTTGCCCCAGCATTACATTTATTAATGCTTAGGTCTTTTCATGCTTTTAGAGACTATAGGAATGCAGTTAGAGATCCTATCTCAAATATATCACATGCTTACTTCCAAGTGTTACCTAGGGAGATGCAAAAACTAAATCTAATAATGAGCTCAACACCTTCTTTTATCTCTTCTACGTTGTGGATGGCTGAAAGTGTTCGTTTGCTACTTCCCTAATCTAGTAGTGGGATAAAGTTATTGTTGTTTATGACAATGAACCCACTAGTGTAATATCCTATGCCCTTAGTGAAAAGTGAACTTCTCTGTCACTTGTTATGTGAAGCAATTTGACTCACTTAGAAAGAAGTGTTATCCATGAACTATTGTTAGAGGTGGAGTCCATAAGGAGGTAAAAGTAATGTATATTTCACCAAGTCTTTAAATGAAAGATTCATCATTAAATAAGTCACAAAGATAGAATTGGAATTTTACATATCAGTATTTTAAGTACCTTATAGATTTTGTGACCTCTGGAGGCCCAACTTGCCTTGCCAACATTCTTGGTATTTATGGGGTTTCTATCAACTTCCCAAAACATGGCAAGGAGGTGAAAAATCTGATGGTTATGGAGAATCTCTTTTATAGCAGGAAAATATTAAAGGTATATGATCTAAAGGGCTCAACAAGATCTAAGTACAATTTGGATATAACTAAGACAAATAAAGTAATGATAGACATGAATTTTTTAGAAACATTGAGAACAAAACCCATATTTCTTGGGAGTAGGGTCAAGAGAAGCCTTGAGAAGGTTGAGTGGAATTACACATATTTTTGGTGTTTGTTGATGTGATGGATTATTCATTGCTAGTTGGGATGAATGATGAGATTCAGTAGGAAAGGAAAACCAAGTCCCTAGCATATAGGTTTATTTCACCATAATGAAGAGAATAGGCGCTGCAGCATAAAAGTTAAACTTACTTTAGAAATGGGATAACATCCATTCTATTCTCCATGTATCCAAGTTGAAGAAGTATGTCTCATATCTATGTCACATCGTTCCCCAAATTTCAGTTGAGTTAGATAGTCATCTGACTTATGAGGAATGTTCTATAACTATAGTTGATTGTCAAGTCAGAAAGCTTCGCTCCAAAGAATATCCTTTAGTGAAGGTCTTATAGGAAAATCATGGGAAAGAAAAGATGACCTGGGAACCTGAGTCTCTCATGATGGATAAATACCCCCCATTTGTTTGAATGACTTGTTGGTATGAACATTCACTTCTTATGATTTGGACCCTATTCTCAATATATACTCTGATACTTTATTTTGATCCTGTGTACTAATGCTTCTAAAATTTGAGGACGAATTCTTTTGTTGGGGGGAAGAGTTTGTAACATCTTAAAAAGGCAAATAATAAGAAAATAAATAAGGAGATAGAAAGTATATTTCTAGTGCACCAAATTGAAGTTTTTAAATATTTGTTATGGCTATAACATAATTTTCCCTTTTCTAGGAGGACCTTATTGAAGATGTCAATAGGTCAATGGGGTTAAACTATAAATTTTCTCATTTCCCCTTATGTTTTATTAACCCAGGCCACACCCCCCAGTGTGCGTGCTCAATTCCCATTTCTATTTAAAATCCTCCCCTACCTTTGTAATCTCTCTCGTTGCCAACCAGCCTCTATAAAGTTGATCATTCTTTTGTCCAATGAGCTTGGGCCTTCCTCCCTCCTCTAACATCCACTTTGGTGTCTTCCCACCCTTGGTCCAGCTTGGTAGCAACTCCTTCTCCTTTTTTTTGGAGTCCTCTAGCCGAGCTTTAATCAGCCTCCTAGCAGCAATCTAGTGTGATATGAGTTGCCCTTAGCTTCCTCTATCACTAGTGAGTATTCCTAAAGTATCGGATTTATTTTATATTAAACCTACATCAAGTTTTCAAAAAAATCTTACTCAAAACCCTAACCCTCAAAAGTTGATGAATGTTGAAATTTTCTTGTTAATCTTCTTCAGTAATACTCCCATCGAAAAACCAAATGCACTAACATCAAATTTTTTAGTTTCAGCTAAATATCAAAGTAGGTTGTTCTGCTACTTGATTTTGAAATTTATCGCTTTAGATATTGAAGTTTAATATTAGTACAGGATAGGTCTGCTTAATCAAAGGACTCAAAATTTAAGTTTGAATGTTGATTTGAATACTAATATTACATAAATAGGTTGAGTGCCTCTAGCACTTTGAGGAATCTTCTGGTGACATTAACCATTTCTCTTGGGGAAAATTTTGATTGATTAAGAAGTTCCTAAGGTGAATAGATAATTCTATTCTCTTGGTAAATCCCATTTTGCGTTATGAAATAATTTTTTTATATGTAACATTATGATTTTTTAATGATAGGATTTTTTATGTTATTTGTTTTAAAAGTTCGACTAAATGTTGTGTATAGAAATAAGTTGCTAAGATGAAACTATGCATTTTGGAACTAATGATTTATGTTGTATAAATATGAAATGGACTTGGCACATTTTTTTATGTGTTTTGTGATGATTACAAATTACAAAACCCATGATTTTATACCAAGAGATATGAAATTTATGACATTTTTGAAGTTTATGCTACCTGAAATATTTAATGATATGTTCCGATTATTGATATTATAATATGAATAGAATGTCTCTTATTTATGAATAGACCTGGTAGCATAATGTTGTCTGAATGTTTAATTGTTTTGAAATCTTGGATCTATTGGTAATTCCCTAGAAACCCTCAAGTACACTTATAATTATAATATTTGTTGGATAAATAAGGGGGAAAACATTTGAACATATGAATATATAAATATTTGACTAGTGTGTTTGGATGGATTATGGCAATGTTTGTTAGGTATGGTTACCTTTAGGAATTATTCTTTGGATCCCAATGGTATTTGAGTAAAAGAGCAATTACAGAATATTTTGCTACTTAAGTATTGGTAAATTCTATAAAACCATATTGAATTTCTCCTGTGTTTACACCACAATGATTATTTTTCATAGAATTACATGCTATTGCTTATTTTAATTTTATGAATATCATATTTTAATTACTAGATTTTTCAAATGAATGAAAGTTTTCGAACCTATTTTGAAATTGTGACCTATGAACTAGTAAGCTTATTTGCACAAATGCATATACTTATTTTATCCTTTGAATTTCGAATATAATCTATGAATTGAGTTTTAGTTTTTTACAGGATTATCTGCTCACTGAGTTTCTATGAAACTTATTCTATTTTTCTTCATGTTTTTCAGAGTCTGAAGAAACCCCCACTATTTCTCCTCATCATTTTGATTTAAGATCTACTCATTGATCGAGTATAACACCTTCTATGGAGCTTAAAGATATATTGATGGTGAAAACTTTGGCAGTTGATAGAATTGTTATGTGCATGTCTTTTGGTTGGTGAGTACCCAACAAGATATAGATTTGTGTTACCTAGGCCATTGTGATTTTCATTTATTGTACTAGATGTGTAAAGGGTGTCTAGTCCTTATTTGTTATAAAAGCCTTATGCCCAGGTGTCCAAAAAACAGAGGAAACTCTGTTGCATTTTTTATAGAATTTAAAATGTGAATATTTTTTTATGCATCAATATAATTTTGGTGTTTGGCATGTTAGGTTAATTAGAAAAGATTCTACATTGTAAGGCTTATAAAGGGTTTCTTAACGGTAACCTTCTATGTCGGTCACGTTCTATGGATCGAGACATGACATATGCATTTTCTTTGCTTATTCGCAAAAATTAAGCCTTTGTAAAAGGCTCTTTTCTATTATGATCCTTTTATATAGCTCCAATTTTTATATTCTTAACAATTATTGATGATTTGCATAATCCCATAATATATATTGTCGCACCTTAAGATAAACTTCCGGTTAAACTTTTGGTATGTGTAGCATCAATCGTATACCAGAAACTAACTTAGTAGCTAAAATTCAATTATTCAATGAATCAAAATTAGCATTTATGATCAAATTGTTGGCAAAGAAATATTTAACGCATTCTGTATAAATCTGTGTTTTTATTAAGGTGACAAAATCCCTATGTATTAGAGTTTTTATTAAAGTCTCCTTACCAAAAAAAAAAAAAAAAAATCTGGATCCAAATCACAGGATCATAGATATAGTTATGCAATGACTGTCTAAAATTTTTAAAAAATTTACATAATTTTTTAAAAAGTCTTCCATTTGTATTGTTCGTATAAGATATATACATGATGTATTGTTCTTTAGCATTTCAAACTTTGAATTTTAGTTCCGCTCTTAATTTAATTGATTATATATCATTTATTTCAGTCATATATTGAAGTTTAAACTCAATTCACAGATACATAAACACAAATTATTTCAGTTTGATTAGAGTATGATGTTAGAAGTTTTATATAACACAGATACATAAACACAAATCATATATTTTATATCCACATAAAATGAGTTTTTCTTCCTTTTGGATGGTTAAAAAAAGTTATGTTTCAGTATGTAGTAAAAACTTTTTGTGAATTTTTATGAAAATTTAATATAAAAGTCATTAAAGTTGTAACTTTTTATATGAAATTTGTATTTTTTTAAAAAAAAGTTTTAAGTATATATAAATTTTACATGCAAAAAGTATATAAAAGTTGTATAAAAATTTAAAAATTTTCTTATTTTTATATAAAAGTTATAGCTATCAATGAAAAAGTTGTGAAAAATATAAAAAATTTTCATAAAATTTGTAAAAAGATGAACCGATTTGAATTTTCATATTCTGAAGTGTAACCTTTAAAAAAATTGTTTAATGGACCATTTTTTTTTTCATATGAATGCTTGTGAATTTGTAATAATTTGGGATAACATTATTAATATGGAGAAGGAAGAAAGTAAATATGCTTGTAGATCATGAATCCCAACTCATGGAACAAGCTTGCATTTGCCATGTAGTCAACACAACATTAGCCTCATTTAATGTTTTAAAAAGAAGAATAGACAATAAACTGAAAATGTTATTAGATCACTATTCGATTGATCCAATCGATTGAATCAATAGTGGAATCAAATAACATCATCAATATAGGTTTATATAAATTTATTTAAAAAATAATAGCTAATCTACACTATAATTATAAACTCATATTTTATATAAAAATAAAAAATTAAAAGAAATTAAATAAATTATTGAATTTTCAGTTAATTAAATGTTAATTTTTTCTTTTTTTATTAATTTTTTGTAACATATAGAAATTTTTAAAAAAAAAAGAAGAAGAAGTTGAAAAGTAAAAAAGGAAAAATTGATCGATTTTCCTTTTTTTTTTCTGGTTTTTGTAACTTGACCGGTTGGATTGTTAAAACAATTTTTTGAATCAACCTAAAGGGAAAAGTATAACAACTAGTGGTGGAACCGGTTGGACCGTGTGATTTAATGCGGTTTTCAAACATTGATTATGATAGAAACATTCCAATCTTTCTGCAAAAGAAATCTGCACCTTGAGATGAGTTGATTGGACTGCCAACTGTTAGAACTTCTGATCGTTAAAAACACAATGAGTTCTTCATTCGTAATATAAATAAAAATTAATGTGCATAATAAAATTTTTTCTTTTGTTATTTGATTATGCTGGAAAATATTTTCTTGCTTTGATTTATATTTTTTTTCCTTTCCTGAACACAATTTTAACAATTAAACATATATCATTGTAGATCCACACTTAAACTTATTAACACAAAAAATTTCTACTGATCGATTTTTTTTATCCTTATGTATATTATTAATGATTCTATCAACTTATATTAAGTCTTTTTATTGTCTCTTTCTTTGACTAATATGATTTTTCTTGCCTTATACATATTTTTTTATTAATAAAATTAAAGTAAGAAAGATGTGAGAAATAAAATTGTAATTAATTTGCATTTTTAAGTTAGTTGTGAAGATAATGGCATAGTAGCGAGGTACATATATTTTAATATGGACATGTGCCGTACTGATGTTTTTTAAATCGCATAAGTTATTATTACATTTATTAAAAAAATGCATGCATTGATTTCTAAATTTTATCCCAACTAAAATGTTAAAGAAAAAATAAAATTATTATCCATTAATTTATTTGCTTATTTAAAAAAGCATGAATTTTACACGTGATTACCGCAGCAGTAAAAAACCTAAACCCTAAAAAGATAAAGGTCTAAGCAAAGTTTTTACCAAAAAAACTATTTTTTTAAAGTTAGTGGATTTTTGTTTGAAAGCAATAGTTGTTTCAAGATATATACTAAAAGTTAGGCACAATTTTAGACACAATAATTACATTTATCTGCATTTACTTGCAATCATGATTATCGCAAAACAATTGTGATTGCTACCGAATTCCAGAATCGTCACTTGTGATATTTTCCTCTCGATATAAGAAAGTTCCGATTTTGTATAGTACTTTATCCCTTTCTTTTTATCTGTTGTTTTAAAGAAAATTTTTTTGTTCTTTTTTATTTATCTTTTTAAAAAATAAATATATTTATTATTTTTTTCAAATTTTACTTCCATCATTTTAATAAATACTTAACTATTTCACATATTATTTAACTTTTAATGAAGGATAGATGGGTAAAAAAACAACTCTTCTATTCTAAAATTAAGACTATTTCCTATCCTTCTTAATCTTTGTACATTTACCTTAAATAACAAATTCAAAGGAAAGAAAAAGTACAAAAGAACAATAGAATGAATTAATTTTCTTTTTGAATAACCAAGTTCCCATTTCCCTTTTTTATATACAACAGAACAGTAGAATGAATATGTTTAGTCTCATACTGTTAAATCAAAAATAAAAGTCGAACAAGGCATTTAAAAAAAGGGAATTTTTTTTTTTTAGGTGACATCGTAGTGAAAGTCAGGACACCGAGAGATGAAAATCCTAAAAATAACAAAAGATGGATGCCATTAAACCCGAAGAGATGCGGGAAAAAAACAAAAAAAAAAAATTGTGATTCACATCTTGTATGGTTAATTTAAGTCAATATCTTATATAAGCTTTTTTTTTTCTTTTTTTTTTGCTATTCGCAGAAATTCAAATTTTTGGAAGGCCTCTTTCTCTCTTCTGTTGAATCAATCTTCCAGATTTTCATTCTGAGAATAGCTCATTTTCAATTTTATAGAAAAAAAAGGAAGTTTTCCAAAAAAAAAAAAAGTGGACCAAAATCAGCATAGGCTGGCATTTATCAAATTAATGAAATTAACAGATTATTCAAGAAAAAACAACAAAATTGTGGTAAATAACTAACTAATTATCTAAACGATTCTTTTCTTTTATATGGCTCCAATTTTGATATTCTTAACATTTATTGGTGATTTCCTGAATCCTATACTATTGTCGCACCATTAGGTTTGGTTAAACTTTTGGTACATATAGCACCAATCCTATACTAAAATTAATTTAGAAGCCAAAATTCAATTATTCAATTAATCCAAATTAGAATTTATGGTCAAATGATTAAAAAAAAAAAAAAGAGTCATCTTTTAATGCCTCTGTAAACTAGTTAAGAGGAAATTCTATTGTCGATCTCATACCCTTTATTAAAAGGTCAAATAGTTCTATATCATTTTTAGACATAAAAGTCGAATCATCTTTCCTAAAATCTTAAAAAAATTGTGTGAATTTATCTTTATGTGATAATTCAACCCTAAGATGACTCACAATTTATACATATTAAAATCTCTATAACAAAAACAAAAAGAAAAACCTCAATCCAAATGACAAGGTCGGATCATACATGCAGTGAGGCACGGCTGTCCAAATTTTTAAAAATTTATACTTTTTTTAAGTAATTACATTTGTATAAAATCTATATTTGATATATTGTTCTTCAGCATCCTGAAGTTTGAATTATAGTTCCAACCCTAATTTAACTGATTATGTATTATTTATTTTAGTCATATTGAAGTTTAAAATCAATTTCCAAATACATAAACAAAAAATATTTGAATTAGTTGAGATCAGTAGACGATGTTACAAGTTTTGCATCCAAATAAAATTTCTTATACAATTCATTTAAATGAACAATTAATCTCTATATTTATGATTTCAAAAGATTGAGAGCTCTGGCTAGTTCTTTAGTGTGTTTGGCATACTTAATAAGTAGTATATAAGTTAATTTATAGTTTATTGACTTAGTCAATAAATCTTTTTTTATATTTTAGTAGTGTTTGACATACTAGTTTATTAGAACCTATAAGCTCTATTTTAATAAGTTACTTCAAGTAAATTATGTATGTGTTTAGCATATTAAGTAATGTATACCTTATTAGAATAAAGATTTCAATTATTTAATCTTAATTTATTCTTCTTCTTTTAATTAATTGATAGCTCATATCCTAATTAATTAAAAACTGTCATGCCCAATTTAAGGCACGATCGACATAGGAAGTCAGCATAGGAAGACATACAATGATGACTTCTTATAAGCCTAAGACACACTTTGATCATGCATAAACCCATTACTTTAAGAAAGATAATTATAAGAAATCCATTCAAAATGTTTGAAGATTCAATTTTGCTTAAAAAAATAAAAAATTTTAATAAAATTTCGATAGAATTTTCTTTATTTTTCGAATGTTTGTTAGGATCATAAGTCCTTTGATAAAATCTGTATTTGCAACGATCAACATATAGTCACCCTACAACAGTTATTCACATGCACAAATAAAGATTCAACACATGTGACAGCTACCAATACATATTTCCAAATTATGTCTCCAATCTCCTATTTTATTGATTCAACTCGGAGGTTGGGTTGAAATTATCAAATCTAATATCCTAAAAATAAAAATGTTTTAAATAGGAAATAAGTGAGTTTTATGAAAACTTAGTGAGTAAACAATCTATATAGAAAATACTATATTATCAAAATATATATCAATTTGTAGTTGTAAGGCATAAATTGCTTTACTTTATTTTTTATTAAAATGAAATTTACATATTTCCATTATATGATCTTTCTCTTTCCTTGTTATGAAGAGCAGGATTTCAGCCTGCTAAAGCTGAAATTTAAATTTCTTCTTTCATCATTAAAGTTACAGATTTAAACCAACCAAATAAGGTTATGGTAAACACGATTTTGGCTAGACTATTGGATTTGTGAAGTGTTGTTTTGTACCAAAGTTAAAATTTAAAAATATGCTTATAGATCTACGGTTCACATAATCTCAATTACGGCTTTAATGACAGAAAAGTAAAGATCATATCATAAAGATATGTGAATTTTGTTTTCTTTTTTTTTTTTTTACAGAAAGACAGTTGAGATGTGTGAACAACTAATAAAAAAAAATGGTATACAAATTAATTTCAAAACTTTAAATCATATGTGAATAAAATCAAAATATTGGATTTTTCCTTATATACTATATATCATGAAAAGAGAGCATGCTATTCACACGTGATGCAATATGCTATAAATGGAAAACTGGGAGAGAATTAAGATGAAAAGAATTGAACTTATTATAGCAGTATGCATGGCTCACGTTTTAATTGGATTTGCATAATCACTTTTACTATGATTGCAGTGGTGTTATTTTAGAACAGAAATTGACACAATTTTTATATATTGCTGCATAAAATTGGGTTTAACTGTACATTAATATTCTTTTTGATATAATAGAAAAAGTGACAAGTTATTTAACATACATATAATAAATTTTTTTTTACTATTTCTTTCTTAATTTGAAATGACATTAACATAATCATAGTTAACCCATAGAATCTAATATTTTAATTTTGTTACCAACTACCAAGTGATGCTACTGCCTGATAAATATAATTATTAGATAATGAATATATTTATAAGAAATGAATATATTTATAAGATAAAAATTGCTTTTAAAGTGCTTAAATAAACAAGATAAAATCTTTTTTTGTAAATGAATTGAGTCTATTGTGGATCAGCCATTTAATTTTTACTGATATTTATTATTCCTAATGGTAAAATGTATGAAAGTTAACCAACAAAATTGATGCATAAAATCTATAACAATTTTGTTCAAAATATATAATATTTTAAAGTCCTTTTGAAGTGCTTGATATGGAAAGATTTATTTATTTTTACAATTTGAGATAAAGACTTGATGTTAAAGTCAGTAAGGACCAAATTAAGTTTTCATTTTAGAATACAATAGTATATCCTCTGTAAAAAAAAAATAAATTTAACATACTATCAATATAAATCAATTTCATATTGTCATTTTCTTATGTTTTGCTACATCATTAAAAAATATTAAGATTCTTTTATTATTAGTAAAAATTCTTAATTAATATTGCTTTTCTTTTAACAATGTGATATTTTTCTATTCATTAACAGTGTAAAATATTTTCTACGGACACTAAGGATAGATTAAATTTAAACTCATATGAAAATACTAGTTATTTAAAATGCATTCTCATTGCCATTGTGAAAAATTATTAAAAAATGAAAAAGAAATATAAAAAGATGAAAAGAGTTATGATTTATGGTAACTAACTGGGTAAGACTAAATAATTCTTTTATAAATGTACTTTCTTCCATTATTTGAGCCAAAATCTTTTGGTGCCAATTTTTATTCATTGTTTTGTAACCCTACTTTTGGTTCTCAATTTGAGGGAGAGTGGGATTCCATTTAACGATCCGTGTAACAAATGAAAGTTCTACCATAGGTTGAGTTTGGAAGATAATGAGCAAAACTAGACTATCTTCATGTATCTCCTTCATAGTTTTTAGTAAGATAAAACGAAAAATGAAAACCACACTTGGTTAAAAATTAGTGTCAGAAAATTAATCAAAATTCCAATAATAGAATAAAAGTCAAACCAAACAAGTAAAACTTTTAAAAGATCAAGTTATAATTAGATAGGTTTTTTTGACAATGTAAATCGTTTGGAAGCTACTTTAGTATGAATAGTCTTCTACAATCATATCATGCAAAGAAAACATTAATTTCAACAAATAGTGGAAGAGAAAGCAAAAACTGTACTAAAAAATGAATACAAAATTGTGTATTTTTGTCACATATGCTTTGTTCTTATTGTTAGTTTCTTCTGTTAGATCTCAATCTATCTTTCAAATATCAAAATATGATGGAAATCCCAATGAAGATAAAACTCAGGTATGAATGAATTTTATTCATGTGACTTGAACCAGAATTGCTTGCTATATTTTTTTTTTATTTTTTTTACTAAATTATGGTTTACTTTCTGTAAAGCCATTGCAAAATGCTTGGAAAGATGCATGTGTATCAATAATTTCAAGTAAAATTGTGATTCCTCAAGGTATATACAAGTTAAATGCAGTGGATTTCAAAGGTCCTTGTAAAGCTCCTGTTGAGATTCACATTGATGGCACAATAGAAGCATCACAAAATCCAAACGACCTCAAGGGTGCTAATCAATGAGTTAAAATTCAATTTGTCAACTTCTTTACCATATCTAGGTATGGAACTTTTGATGGCTTAGGTGAAACTTCTTGGAAACAAAACGATTGTGACACAAACAAGAATTGCAAGAAGCTTTCTATGGAATATATATTTTATTTATGAGTAAATTACATTGACATTCCTACAGCATATGATGAATTATGAAACATTTGATTTTAAAAAATAAATAGTTTTCCCTTCTAGTCATAAAATAAAGGAAATTTTGTAATATATTTTGTTGATAATCGAATCCAGTCAACCAAAAAGTCCAGAAAATCCCAAACTATATATTAAATGTAAAGAGAGAGAGAGAGAGAGAGAGAGAGAGAGAGAGAGAGAGAGAGAGAGAGAGAGAGAGAGAGAGAGAGAGAGAGAGA
>JANHAO010011676.1:0-16835 GCA_026873985.1 Saraca asoca | reverse complement strand
AGAACATCAACACCTGTGGGTTCTCAGTACCTTCTGATGGTTCCTAAAATCCAAACAAACATCAAACTGCAGAAAAGAGAAAACAACTATATATACTTACCCATGACGCTTAATTTTGTCTCCACAAGAAATTCGAGTCAAACATCAAAGACGTTCTATCAACAAACTAAATATGAGTCAAATCCTTACTTCTAACATTAAAAGACACTTTATTAATATACCATGCTGCTATTAACTTACACAAAATTTTCTCTATAGATGAACTAAGAGGGACACAAAAAATATGCAAAGATAACCAACAAGGAAGACAAATCCAATTGCATCACAAGCTAAACCTATAGTCTCTATAGACTCTGCTATGATGGCATTTCTCTTGAACTTATTGTCATAACGATGCTGATAATTCCACCCACATGTACTAATAAGCCTCTCCTTCTTCCTTACTTCTTGGATTCTTTCTCTCAAAACATTCAGATTTGCATCAACAATATTTTCTGACTTCCCTGCCAAAACAAAGATACGAAAAAGCATATTATCCTTGGCCAAATCACAATAGTAATAACGTGTTTCTATATTTTGACTGTAACTATATTATGAAGAATAAATTTTTTAGTTAAATACGAAAATATGTAAATATTATAAAATAAAATAATAAAATTTGCAGTTGTAAAATACAGCATAACAATAATATTATGGTTATATAGACAACAATTTAAAATTTTGATAATAATAAAGAAGTGCATTGTCAAGAAAAAAAAAAGCCTAAATCATAAGAAATAACAGAAACAGGGGAAAAAAACATAAATCTTATTGCTAACAGAACAGAACAAACTAGATTAAGGAAGGAGATGATTTTTTTACCAAATAATTAATTATGTTGACGAAAGTAATAATTTTGGTTTTACCATTATCCCTAAAGCTTTGGTTCTTCATTTTGGGGTAGTGGAAGAGCTTGTGGTGCCTGCAAGAAGCTTGGTTTAAGCCGCAGAAAGATGATAAGGAGAAAGCCATAAATGATGTTGCTGGCTGCTGTTGTTTCTTGGTATTTATAAAGATCCACTTGCCTTTGATTACCACACACTTTGATACTTGATTTTGGCACTAATATGTAGTGAGAGTAGGTACAATATTTTTTATATATATTATATGTACATGTCTCCCTCAGCTGAGTGTGACTTCTTTTGATTATAAAATACAATATAATGATAAATCAATTAACAAACAAAGAAATAAAGTAGGATCTGACAATCAGATGCGAGTTCCAAGTGTAGCGTCTTCTTGACTTACACACGGCACCATTTTGCCTTGTTAGACTGAGAGGAAGCGACTTGAATTTAAATCTTGTCATAAGTTATTAGTATTACTCTAAGTATTTAAAAAGATTGATAATTTATCTTAATCTTAAAGTAAAATAATTTATCTTATTCTTAAAATTTTTCCAATAAAAAAAAATTGAGGAGAGAAACATACTAATATTTGGGAATATACACATAATTAATAATCATGTGATGTGGCATACATGTCAATACCACAATTATATCCAATCGACGTGTAGGATGTTAGTCACAATTTGGTATAAATAATTATTTATATTTTTAGGAGAAACATACTTTAGGATTATCTAAATTTACTGAAATTACCCAAATCTTCCTCAAATTTCAAAAGCACAGCATTTGACTCTAATATAGATTTCTATTAATGAACTATTATTTTTATTGTTTGAACTTAATTAGGCAAAGCTCATCTTTGATGACAAAATATGAAAAATATCACTATTATGTTATTTAAACTATGTATAGCCTTTTGTTTTCCCCATTCCTTGAGAGCAAAATTTGGAGGTAATGAGCAACATGCTTCCCCGTCAACAGCTCCACATTTAAGATTTGAAGACATGATTGCAAGGAAAAATGTTGTTCACTGCCTTAAATTTTACTTTCAAACATGTTGGAATGATGAAATTAATGATCGTGAGGTTTTAATAAAATAACATGAAATATTATAAGCATTGTAGGAGTTTTGCTAAGCACAAACAAGTAAAATAACATATTACATATATACGAAAACTTCAAACTTTTGTTTAATTGTGTAATTTTTTTTTAATCTCTCATGAGAGGCTTGTGCATGCAGCATTAGAAGAGAGGTTTATACTTAATAATTATGATAAATTTAGGAAAATTCAAAATATATTTATCTATTTTTAAACAAAATAATTTAATTTTAAGTTGTGATTCAAGTTTTCAATTTTACTTGTTTTATTATCATTGAGATTTATTGCATCACTTTACAACAATCACAGTTTTTTCTACCGTGAATTGCAATCATACTGCTACCATAATGGGGGATCCAAATTGAATTTTAAATAGTGTTGAAATTCAATTGTTTGATTCCAAACGCAAGTATTCCCTTAAAATACAATTAATAGTGAGTTAAAGTTAACAATAAACTATATTTTAATGTGATAATTAAATATTTTTATTCTTTTTATAAAATATAATGTTTTCAGTCCTTTTCATGAATTATTTCAAAGATGAGTCTGATCTGACGCAGAAACCTTATATGTGCATGAATAGCAGTGCTGCAGAGAACATGGCTCATGCATGTATTCTGGGCCTTTGACCTTAAAAATGATATCTTTGTCATTAAATTTGAATTATTGGTTGCCCTGCATGCCTTTCCAATCAACACTATTGGCCACTGTGTTCTTTGGATTCTGTCATTATATTGGGTCATAGGTTATTTATATTTATTCGAATTGATTTCTTGATTAGTTTGTTTGTATCATCGTTTCTCGAGGAAGGAAATTTTTGTCTCTAGTAGTAGTTATATGCTAGTAAACTTTCATGTTAATTCAACGCATTTGGACCATAATGTCATTTTTTATCATATGGTGATCTGTAATTCGCGAAATTGACAAGAATTTTAATATTTTAGGAACATAATTTTTAAAAATGTCAAATTATTATATTTTGTTTAATTAAAAAGATTTATAAATTTGTTATAATATTATATTTTAATTAATTTATATAATTTTAAAAATATTATTAGATTATAAAAAATATCCTCATTAAAAATTTAATAATCAACATAAAGAAGTTAACTAATTAATGACAATAGGTGATAGTGAACACTGATAAATAACGATATATGATAATGAATAATGATCAACAATAATAAATGATGGTGAATGATGACAGATAATAGTGAACGTTTGTCGACAATAACAAATTACAGTAGGCAGTAGGCAGTAGTCAATGACAATAAATATTGGTTAGCAATGACCAATGATGATAGATAATATTAGACAATAAATGATGGTTATTAATGATGAGTAGTGATTAATAACGATAAAAGGTGATGGAATAGCCAACAATGATGAGTGTTGATAGACAATTGTCAAAGTAGTAGATGGTGGTGGATATTAATCAAAACAATAAATAATGGTGAGTTGTGGTGGATAATAATCAATGATAAAAAGTAATAATAGGTTAAGGTGATAATATTGGTAAGGCTTTAATAGAAAGGTGGAAAAAATAATTCTTTAAAAAAAGGGTGACCAAGGCTTGTTTGCTATATCAATCATATAATTGATTTTGAAATAAATGATTATATAAAACTATTTTATATTTGATAACAATTTTTTTATGATTGATTATATATATTTTATTCTTATTTAGATGATATAAAAAATTATTTTTAATATTAAATTATTGAAAAATAATAATTAAAAAAATAAAAAATGAGAAATTTTTATTGTTATTGTTAGAGAGAATAACAAAGGCAAAAAGAAAAGAAAAATGGAGTTAATATGTATATAAATTTTAACATTTCTCTCTCATTAAAATAAAATCTATTCTAAATAAGTTTTAGTTTAAAATTGAGATTAATGTCTATAATTATTATTGAAATACTTTAAACATACAACCAAATATTTTTTTTTAAAAAAGTATAATCAATTATTAGATTTATAATAAATTAATGAGATTTCTAATTAACGTATCAAACATGCGCTATTACTCTTACAATCTAATCCAAGGGGATTTCAAATTTTATTTTTTAAGGTTATGCACACTTCCCAAGAGATAAGTGTTTTTACTCTTTGAATTCTTTATTTTAGTTGAGATTGAGGTTCCTTCCTTGATCCATTTTAATCTCAGCGCACAATAGAATACCTAATAATAAAATACTCAATCTCCCCCTTTATCAATTTATCATTTCTTATGTGCGTGTACGCACATGGATGATCTTGGGAGGGATTTTTAGATTTCGTTTAATTGACAGCAATTAATACGAAAAATACAATTATTTGAGAGGTAAAAAATAAATGTATAATTTAGTTGATAGAAAAAAAGACTTTCACTTTTTATAAAATTATAAGCATCTACTCTTTAGATAAAATGAACCATATAACTATGTTCTTTCATTATAACAAAACAACTTTTAAGTATTTCCTACATAATTAATAAAGAATTAATTCTTATGAAATAAATTTTTTTATAAAAATTTGAATCCTCTATAAATTAAAGGGCACAAATTCTCTTGAGATTTAGCGGATAGCAGTGACGGATATAGGATTTACCGTCAGTGAGGATTGAGGACCGGTGATAATTCATGCTTTGTGAGAAAATTTTTAAAGAAAATAGAGAATTTATAATTTGTCCTCTAAAATTTAGACAAACTTACATAAGAATCTAATTTTTCTATCAAATTTTTAATTTAGTTCCTACCAAATTTTTAATTTAATCCCTCTATTACATTTCTATTTTTTAAAAAAAAAATTACCCCCACTCAGACTAATGTACGTGCCCCCCCTGATCGATAGCAAGGCCTACTCTCCAAACATCTTGTGCATTCTTCCTACATTATGCATAAATTTTTCAAGTAAATGCAATTATAATCTTTCTCTAGCGCCGCCCCCTTTTTTTTTTTGCAACTTTAACACTTCAAATTTAACAATAAGAGTTTTTATGCGCTCTTTTTTTGTTGTTGTTGTAATGTTATATAAATTATAAGCTATTATATTGAATATTATTATATTAATACCCTTTTGGTCATGATATATTGACATTATTTGTAAATTTTGATATGCTTTTCTGGGTATTGAGATATGCTATATGTTATCACTGAAAAATATTATTTTAATTACATCACTTTAAAAAAATTATTTAAATATTTATTATTAAATTTAATTTTCGCCTTCACATATTGACTCTTGGATCGAACACTGCTTGTTAGGTGTATGTATGTTGTATTCATATTTCTTTTTGGAAAACTTGATAATATATTATATGAAACTTTAATGAAAAAATAACTTCTGCTTCCTAAAGCCATAATTAAAAAAAAATTAATGGAAATATTATTATTTGATTAAATTAAATTTAAATATCTTCGATCGAGGGATATATGTAAAGCACTGGGATGCATCTCTTAGTACAATTAATGTGATTGGAATCCATCTATTATGTTAATAAACAATTATAATGCGAGACAGTTCTGAATATCTGCTTATAATAATGTGGAGATCATGTTTAACCAATCTTTAAATGAAATGTGTCAAATAGAAGCAACAAGACACTTAAAAATTGATTCCAAATGTAATATGCCACCACGTAGCCTTTGACGGCAAACCCTCTGCACTGTACTTATCCCTGTTTCTTTCTTGACTTATTTGGCGTCGAAAACAACAAATTTCCTGTCTTGTGGAAAAACAACAAATTTCCTGCCTTTTGGAAAAGAAGATTGGCTTCGTGTAGACTGTAATGTAAGGTGATAATCTTTATCCCTTCCTCTTGAATTTGGATCCTATCTTTGTTTTTCATCCGAATTCTTGTTACGTTACATAGTTGGAGAATTATTATATAATGTGAGATTTATAATTATATTTTTATATGCAATAAAATTTATAAAAAAATTTATGTTTATTTTTTCAATATAGTAAAAAAATAATTAAAAAAAGAAGATTCAATTCCTTTTCTTGCGAATTTGAATTCTCTTGTTCTTTTTGATAATGTTTTTGTTATGTTATAAAAAACTCGACACTAGATTTGTATGGAGTTTCGATCCTCTATTTTTTTGTTTAGTTATATTCTTGTTATGTTAAAAAAATATTGACACAATTTTTATATACAATGAAGCACGGAATTTTTTTTTATGTACCAAACCTACAAAAAAAATATTGTTTTTATCTATTTAAACATGACAATAAAATGACCAAAATGGAAATTGAAATAATTGAAATTCATTTTTATATGCAATAAGATCTAGAATTTTCCTTTTATCTACAATATAAACTATAAAAAAAAATTATTGTATATGCATTTTTTCAGCATAACAGAAATATGATAAAAAGAAAAATAAGATATTACAGGTCCTTTTTTGACATATTGAGTGTTTGTTTATAACCCTAAAAAAAATATTTTCATTGCATCAAAAGTCATATTTTCTTAGAGAAATGATTTTTATATTGCCCATAGAATCCGTTAATTTTGGTTCATTTTAACTAATATCTTAGTTGGGAAATGTTATCCACAAATAATTTATAAAATTATCAAATCTTTTTCTAATTTAACTTTTTTTATATGAAAATTAAATCAATAACACATGTTTTATCACTCATTTCAAAACCATACAAAATTGTAGGTCACGCACAACACCTCCTCCATACACATGCAACTAATGTATTTTGCTATCAATTTGTGTGAATTCGAAAAAAGAATAGCATTTTTCAATATCATATGCATCAACTTTGAGGGACAAGCATGGTAAGGGCTGTCATGGATTTGGCTCGCAAACAAGTGTCAACAAGAGGTACGAATTGCTAATGATGGTTGATATATTTGGGGATTTTGTTATTCAAGTTGACCTTTGAGAAGTGGTTTTCTACGAAGGAGGGTTACAGATCTGAATTTGGTGATGGAATTGGAGGAGAAATGATTTGCCATGAAAGAGATTTGACGTGACACATGCACACACAAACAAACACAAATGTGAATATGTGATAAGATCTTGGCACACTAGCAAATTATTTGACCCTACACAAGATTCTCAATATATTGATATATAAATGTCATATCTATTTCTCTTTCATCCTAATAGTATTATGATCAATACAAACATAAGATTATGTAATTTATTTATACTAAAGTTTTTTTTTTAAAAAAAAAAATTGTTCTATGCACTCTAGAGCCTCACCCCATTCAATAAGAAACTTATCCAAATTCAGTCAAATGCGCATGTTGTTTTGTTTTGCTAGCCATTGACGACAAAAAAATACTTATATACTCTAATTATAACACATTTTTATTTTCATTTAATAAAAAATGAATTATAATTTTTAACCCCTTAAAAATTGAAATAATATATATGAATTTCACAAAAACCGACTTATAAACAACAAATCTGACAACTGATTTTTTTTTCTATTAAATAAGAATAAAGATACAAATTATGATTACAGTGTACATATATTTCTCCTCATTGAATACCCCACTTGGCCAACATGTCGTCACAGCCTTCACAGGTGACCTGTAGACCATGTGTTCATGGCTTGAAATTTTCCATCTAAGTAACTCTGCAAAGTTAATTTTGGCAAAATTGCACTAGTGACATCAACCACTAACCATACTATACAAAGCAAAACCGCATACTACCTATGAGATTCATGGTAAGTCTTGAGAGTTGGCATAAGAACACCAAGTGTCGTTGTGACAATGTCTTCTTAGCCAAAATTCTTATCTTTATCCTAAATTTAATTTATAATACTGAGAAGGACTTGGATCATCAAAAGAGAAGGCAAGCATAAAAGATAAAAGATAAGGGAACAAGTACACATGTTCTTCTTCAATGATTGTGTGAAAGATGATAGGAAATATATCTTTATATAATCTCTTCACTCCACTTATGTACTCAGGCATACGGACACGTAGGCTACCCCAGAATGCACTTCCCGTCAAGAATGAATGTGACATGTAGTGGCTCTACTTGGAAAATAAAGGTGACTACAGAATTACTGCAACAAATTTCCAGTAAGCTTAGTGGAAGGTACATAATCACATGTTATGCTCAGAAAAAATCTACATGTACGCTACACACTTACACCTCACATGGCCCTCACAGTGAGAGGGGGTAAGGCACAGATTGAGTAGCTGAGTGTGCGCATTTAGCACCAATCATCTGCTCTGTTGCTCAACTCACATTTGGTATCATCCACTTGATGATCTAAAGATGATTTAGGAAGCAAAAACAGACACACCATAATACGAACAGTAATGAAATGATTGACAATGAAATTAGTAAAAAATAAAGCCAAATCTAGCACAAGAACCTTCTTTTCTTGTGTCAAAAATGAAATGAATTTTGCAGTAGTATGAAGAAACTTAAACAAGGACACCAGTTCACGATATTCTTTCACCCGTGGTTGCAAGCTGCAGAGATACTTGAAGTGCAAACCAGCATATGGTTGGATCCAGTCTTCGCCTCTGGGAGCCATCTGAAACTTTATCCCTTCACCTTAACCCAACCAAAATAAATTGAAAAATATATGCCTTTATTATTCAACGGAACACAAATGTCTAACAGTAAGATACTCCAAATAAGCATATCTTTATAATCTTCCTTTCTGGAGGCTCTAACGGACTAGTCAACCAGAGCTAGTTTTTGAGATACAATTTTTACACTGCATGTTTCCTAACTATAGAGGATTAGTTACTACTACATGCACACAGGAGATACAGATGCTAAATCTACTTATGGATACAGGAAGATACAGAGGCTATATCTACCCACTAAGGTCTCATACAAACAAACTTTATTTACAGAACAACACACAGGAGTCAAGCGTCTTTATATATAAACAACAGATAAGTGCAGCAGTATTGCATCATATATCCATGTCAGCAAATATTTCTCCATCTTCCTCGTTAAGTATCTCATTCTCATCCATAATAAATCCATCAGCAACCAAGTTACTGCCATAAAAAAACAAAAACAAAAACAAATCAACATTGCAGACTAAGGACGAACATAAATTTAAATGACAAAATCCAAAGCATTTCATGAAATTACGTTGACCCACCTAAAACAGTTGAAGCGAAAACTTACTACCCTCTTGAGCTTTCTATTATAAAAGAAGAAATTAAAGGACCATCTGAAAAAAAAAAATCAGAAGCAGCCAATTATTAGAATGATTTAAAAATGGCAAGACATGTAATATTAACATTTTTTTTTTTGTCAAAATACTCTGATGCTCCCTCTAGTTTTACTCAATAACTAATTAGATCCTTATTGTTTACAACTTTTGAATTGAGTGCGCAGACTTATTTTGGGTTCCCAATTGGATACATCCTTTTTACTTTTCTGATAGGTCCCATTGGTTATACACACACATGGACAATGATTTGTCAATGAGGCATAACAGTTGCTGATATAAAACATTAGCGGCACTTTTATTCTGTTAACTAGCAAATTACTCAAAGAAAATTAGGGCATTTTACAAAATTATAGCCTCACACTTCAGCAACCATTAAGCCACACCAACAAAGTGTTGTCCATGTGTGCGGATTAGTAATGGAAAAATGATAGACAGTATCCAATTAGAAACAAAACACAATTATAAGGATTCAATTCAAAACTTTTTAAAATTGAATGAAACTATAAGGAGCAATCAAGTAATTTAATCTTCAATTTTTTAAGCATCTTCACAATAACATAAAACATTACATTGCTCCTCTCTCCAGTAACAGATCAGCATCAGAATCCGGACAATAACTATAAATTTCACACTCTGTTAATTTTACCACCTGCATTGGAAGGTGTCAGAAAAATGCCCCTTTAAGACTTGCATTGACATTTTAAGAAAACCCACCTCATCTAGGGCTTTGATCAAGGTGTCCAGTAGGGAACCACCCTCATTCGTTTCAATCCATTCCTGCAGTGTAAGCGTCAACCAGAACCAATGATGAAACAGTACTAACATCATTAGCAAAATCTATAGTAATCATCACATAGCAATAACATATTGTAATCCATGCATCACCCAAAAAAAAAAAAATCAAAGGTAAAAGACAGAGAAGAGCACTATCTCCTTTTACATAATTACCACGCATAACATCACATACAGACATTTTAGAATGTCCAAAAAAGTGTAGGAAGGACAAGGATAACTATTAACAACATTACCAACTGTAAGAGCTTTCAAATCAACCATAATGAAATATATGTGGTAAATATTCTAATGAAGTATACACTAGCCTGAGAAAGTAACCCAAAAATAAAAAAGGGTGTTAAGCTTAAGCCAAAAAATGGCGAAAGGTGTTTAGCACATATCAGACTCTTAGCAACAACAATAGGATCATTAAATTGTGATGTAAAGACTACATAAATAAAATTTTAAGCGGTAGGAAACAATATTTATTCCAGCACCTTAGATGCTTCAAACATGTAGGTATCAAAGATCTGCTTAAAACTGTCCCATGATTCCTCTGTGAAGAACTGGTGAGCTTTAACTGCACTAAAAACCACCAGAAGTATAGGCAATATTATGCAATAGGAAAACAAGAATACGCTGGCAGTCGCAAGTAACAATTATATTCAAGAAAGATTACAACCAACCACATATATGACCACAACAAGACTTGGGAAATGGAGAGACTCGAACTCTCAGCCACTAGAGCAACAGTTTTCTTAACTGTCTGTCAAACCTTTTGACAACACTCCCAACGAAAACAAAAGGGGATTATTAGTGGGTTGCCATGTCGCCAAAAAAGCTGACAGTAGCATTACCCATAATCCTCCTTTCCACTCATACACAAAACAGAAGCATCTTTAGTACATCATAAGATACTGAGATACCTGAAGTCATAATCTGGATACATATGATACAGTGTAAGAATCAGGTAGACCAACGTCCTTCGACTGGAATGAACATAAAAACATGGTAAAGACAAATGAGTCATAAAAGCTAATATTCACTTTCCAAAACTTAACTGGGTGCAACTAGCCACCTGGTTCTGCTTAATAAGAATTCAGCTGGTGAAGAAGAATCAGTATCAGATGACTTCCCAAGATAATCAAGAATCTAAATTACAAAAAAAAAAAAAGGAATTACAGCACATAAAAAAAATCAAGAAACAGTTATACTACGAAAAAAAAAAAAAAGGCAAGTAATACGCTACATGTAACTGAAAGAAACATATATAGGACAAATAAATTATTAATTGAAGACAAGAGAGGAAGAGAAATGCTATTCACATGAAATCATGACTGCATAAAATTTAATCTGCAGGATACTACAAATTATTTTCCCCCATATCTCCATAAATTTGAATATTAGTGTATGCTAAATCAGTTTCTGTTGTAAAATATTTTGCACAACAAGAATGTTGTTCACTCAATATACAATTGATTATACATATGTTTACCTCATCCTCCAAACTGATTGAGAGTTATGTTTACCTCATTCTCCAAACTGATTGAGAGTTTTTTATCGGTTCCGGCATGTTTGCCTAGAAAACCAAAAAAAACAAATTGAATTACTAATTATCTCTCCAACCAAATCCCAAATGCATATTTTTTCAAATCACAAATTCCTCCTTACATGTGTAAGCTTCGAGGCATCCTTTGATGGTACGTTCTCCCAAATTCAAATGACCCAAGAAACCATTCAATCTAGTGATATAAAACACCATCAAACACCAAAGCATTCAACAGAAACCCAAGATCCATTATAGATTCATTGATTTCAGAATTACCGGTCCAGGGAAGCATATTCGAGGAACTTCATGATGAATGACTCTAAGGTAGTACAATAATTCCAGTGTGAAAGAAACCGGACCAAATCCCTGCTTAACGTTTTTTTTAATTCAGGGGATGCCCTTGCTGTAAGATTTTTAATACACGAAAGCATCATATAAAACATGCATTGAACTCAAAGAACTAAAAAAACCCATAACAACAAATTTTGCTTTCATCAACAGGAAAATTGGAAGTCAAACAAATCAATGTGAAAAAGCAAAAATAATATACCAGCAGCAACGAAAGAAAAAGTAAAGAATTCAATTACCTGAGAGAAAGAAGAAGAAATTCGATGAGTTGACCGAGATTTTAGAAAGAACGGAGACAAATTAGAAGGATTAGGGCTTGTAAGATTAGGGATCAAAAGGGTTTCGACGCTTTGAAATTCGAATATTCGTAAATTAGTATTCAATTTGACTTAGGATTGGTGGATGCGAAAGGCTTGTTTAACTTTGAGGAATTGGTTGAAGTGCTGCCAAGTGCCACCAACCAAACGCCATCGTTGTGACAGGTGACCGGCCGGCAAGGGTAAAGCCCAGCCCAAAGGAAGATCAGATAAAGCCCATTAGAATCGCCAACCACTTTTGAAGAAGAAACAGTCCTAACATTGAACGTAAACTTGGGCCAGCAAGAGTCCATCATCCCAAAGAGAAATTAGGGGTTGGTTTATTTTAAGTTTTTGTTTTATTGTTTTCAAAACAATTTAAAAAGGAAAAGGATAAAAAAAATCTCTATATAATTTAAGGTGGTTGGATTTTATCGCATCAAATTTGAAAATTTAGAATTAAAATTTTAAACTATAAAAAATCTTAAAATTAATTTTAGTTACCTACTTAATTGACTATTTTATCAAACTACATGTTTTTTTTTTCATGTTTTATTAAATAATTATCTCAATATCTAACTTGCAATCAGTCTCCTTTGGGTTTCAACTCACTTAACAGGTTTCATTTAACAACTCATTTATTAAATAGTGGATCATTCAATAAACCTTTGCAACTTTTAATAAGTGGATCCCTTGAACCTTTGCCCCTTGCATTTGAATGATCGTAGGAAATTATCGTCAAATTATTCTCTAGTCCTTTACTAGGCATGACATCTTGATTTGCATCATGAGATGCACCACGTTGCTGGATTTTCCTTCAGTAGCTGAGCCACGTACAATTCAGTGCGGGTGTGTACCCATATTGACTTTTTTTTTTTTTTTTTTAATTTCATACGTGGTTGTAAATGTTGACATTGACTTTTAAGTTTTATCCTCACTAAAATATCTAAATAAGAAGAAATTATTTAATTATTAAATTAGCATGAACTTTATATTGTAATTATGGAAGGAACATCTTCTACTATAAAAATTGTAAAAAATTGATTGCACAATTTAATAAGAGATACATAAATAAATAAGTGTACTATTAGAAATAATAAGAGAAACATTCTATATCAATGATAATGAATGAATTGATTGTACAATAATTTTATATTTGAAATCAAATTGGGGACATTCTTAGAATGTAATATATACATATACACACACCAAATGTTGTGGAGGAAGCCCTTGAAACATATGAAATGAAATTAAAATAGAAATAAAGTAAGAATCGTAGTAGGATTACCACTGACAAAATTTTATTAATTTGAAAGAGAGAGCTTATAAGTTTGGCCAAAACTCCATAGAGTTCTAGAGAAAGTCGAGAAAGGGGATAGGCAAGTGATGCCTTACATTTAGAAATCTATGTTATTTATAGAAAAATTTAGAATCTATAACAGTGCCTAAATAGTACACCACTACAATGTACAATATAAATTTAATTATTTGCTATATTGAAAGTGCTTAAAGGAATCTCATTATATTGTTTGGGATAGAATCTTTCTCTTTTTGAAAATTTGTTTGGCCGAAAGTTAATTTGTCTTCTTCTATCGACACTTATTTTGCATTTTTTAATTTCATCGATCCAGACTTCATTTTGGCTTAATTTGATAGGCCAAAGCAATCATCTTCATTTGATTTTACATAGTCTTTTGGTTCATTAGTTGAATTGAATGAACAAGACTTTGCAGTTTTTCCTTTGAGCTAAATAAGAATTTCTTGCAGTTTTTTTTACATAATCCTCCTTAATTGAAATTGTAGCAAGAGCAGCAAAAATGCTAGATTTGTTTTGAAGAAACCAGCTTGAACCAACTTTCATATTTTTGTGGTAGTGGGGATGTTTCTCAAACCATTTCATTATTTTAAATTTATGAGCTTTGTGAGCTTGGTTATAAGAAGTCCACCACTTGACAAATCTAACTCTTTGAAGAATTGGAAGTTTTAAAAAATTGATATTCCTTGGTATACTGGTGTTTCCAGATATATACCTAGGGTAAACCTATTTTTGAAAAAAAATTGTAATAGAATGGGAAAATTTCTGAAATTTAAATTATCAAAACAAGATTGAAACGTATCCCAACCTTCTTTAACTTGATTTGGAAAGATTTCTGGAATGGAATAAAAAATATCCTATCAATTGAAGAACCAATTTGGAAATTTATATTTGGTATTTTGATTGAAGAAAAATAATTAAGTATAAGTAAAATTTTTATTTAGAAAATATAAGGTATTATACCAAGCCTGAATATAGTCCCAGTAAGTATACCAATTAAATTGTAGGCTTTGGAAAACTTTTTGCCTACTAAGGGATTTTGACCTTAATCTAAAATTGACAAAATTTTTTCAATTTGAAAAGTCAAATGAGTAATTACATTTGGATCATCCTTGTTAACATGATAGTTAATTATGACTGAATCCGTGTCAACTAGAATAAGTTCATAAGAATCTCTATTTTTTTTTTAAGTTGAAGATGACAAATAATGCCAATAATTTGGAAAGATTTTTTATATGGCAATCTTAGGATTTTTATGCCATATTTTTAGTTCGATTTGAACTATCTTTTCAAATCGAGATTGTGGGAAATATTTGGCTTAGATCTTAATTGGTTAAGAATTCAATTTGGTAAGAGATTTTAAAGATAAACCAACTTTGGTCATTTATTTGGATTTTTCAACTATAATTGGTTTAATTTGACTTTGGTGATAAAGAGGAATTTATCTTCATCAACTTTTTCTTCAGCTATATCTATCCAAGATTTTTTGGTTAGCAAGACCAAAGGAATTTGGACTACAAAGGCTTGCAAAGTTTCTATTGGAAATTCCATTTCTAATGGAGAAAAGGAATTAGTTCATTTTAAGGATATTTGATTAGTTGAGGCAATCTGTTTATCTTTGTTTTTATATTTGGATGCCAGTGGGGTATTTGATTTTGAACAGGAATCTGAAGGTGGACTTTTAACATCTGAAAATTTCTTTGATTTAGAGTCTAAAGGGAAACTCTTGATTTTATCTTTCTCTTTTGTTAGACTTATTAGTCTAAGTCATTCACACTTCTCAGTTTTGATGTTGAAAAGTAATTTTTTGATCATTTTTATTTGATATATTTTTATCATATTTTACTACTTATTTTCTTTTGTTTTCAAGTTTCAAAGATATACAACTATGATATAAGAAAATCAAGACTAGTTTTTAGGATTTATTTTCTATTTTCTATTTTTATAGGATCTCTTGTAAATAAGCTTAATAGATCTTTGATCCAAACCTTTTTAACTAAATAATAAGGTAGAAAAATTGTTGCAAAAATAAGATTTCACAAAATTATTTTTCATTACATACTTTGATTTATACATTGATTTATATCTTCAAAATTTTCTACATACATCAATGTAACATCAATTTGACGAAGAACATTTTCAAACTAAAAGTTAGAAAAAATAGCTACTTTGATGCAATAATCGATGCGAAGACTATATACAACATACTATACTTTGATTACCATATCGATGAGTTAGTAAATAACATATTGTAATCGATACTAAAATCAATGCAATAATTGAAAATTAGTTATTCAGTTACAGACGGTTACAACAGTTGTAACTACCTAACTTCTTTCACTATATAAATGATTTTTCGTTACTTTTCATAGCAATTCTTCATCTATTCAAGTACGAAATTTTTCTAAAAAAGTATCGACACAATTTTCTCTCAGTCTCATCCAAATTCCAAGATTTTTACAAGTTTCTGGATTAAGACCAATTTAGTTTATCATTAGATAGTTTGAGATTTTCATCTCAAACACTGGTATTGTATTATCTTCTTCTTTTCTATCATTGTTTCTTTTTTTTTAAGACTTCTAGGGATTTAGAAATCTTGTATAGGTTAGGAAGAACCTATTAATCTCGTGTTTTTCTTTAGGTTTAGAAGAGCCTGTCCCAATTCTTCTAGGTTAGCAACAAGCTTATTAATTTCTTATGTATTGTTGTAAAAACTGGTAATTCAGGAGCTTGGTAATCCTGAAAGGTTTTTGTTTTTAATTAAAGAGGTTTTTTGATTAAGAAAGATCAAGTAGAGTAGACTTGAATTATCGTTTCAATTCAAGTTAAACCACTTTAAAACTTTCTATTTGCTGAATTTTATCTTTTATAATTTAATTGTTATTTTCTATTATTTTACACTTAGTTTTGTGAATTACAACCATTTTTATTGTTTAACTACTGAATTGAAATTAAAAACAAAGGTATATACAAATTCTCCAACAAGAAAAGGATAAGATCCGATTGAATTCTGCATATTAAGATTACATAATACTTTTACCCACCACTACGGGACCTGACAGTTAGTATCAGAGCTTTGGCTCTTGATATACCTTTGTTTAATTTAAAAATGGATTCAAATTTTCCTATTTTTTCTTATAGTTCACTATTAAATGATCCACCTCTCTTTGATTCTGAAAACTTTTATTTTTGGAAGTTTAGATTTAAAATCTTTATTAAGGCTCTGGATATTGATATGTTGAAAATTTTGGAATCAGGGTATGAATATCCTATAATCTTTGTGAATGGAATCCTTGAACAAAAATCCAGATTGTTGTGGACTAATGAAGAGGAAAGAGATCATTCTCTTGCCTCCAAATTAAAATGGATTATTGTTAGTATCGTATCTGCTAATGAGTTTTCAAAGAT
>JANHAO010011675.1:0-16833 GCA_026873985.1 Saraca asoca | reverse complement strand
AATTATTTACAATAACTTCTAAAAAATAAAAGATAACATAAGTGTTCTTCTCTTATTTGCATCGAACTAAATTGTAACCTAAAATAAAAAACAAAGTTAGTTGCAAATAGTAAGAGTTTAAAATTCATTTTCTAAAATTTGTTTTTCAATATCTAAGTTATTTTTCAACATCAAAATAAACATAGGGTTTAGAGATATCCATTTTAAGGTTGATAATCTCTCTAAGGCTAACAGCTAGCATGAATTTCCTTCAAGATGGTGTCACAATTATGGCCATCTATATACCTTATTAGTGGAGTTGAAAATCTCCTTTTATACAACATGTTGTTATAGTTGCAATATTTGGCTATCCAAGCTCGTAGGCGACGTGCTTCTAACTTGTCTTGTGGCAGCTTACCCTCTAACAAGTAATCAAAAATTAGACCCATCCATGAATTTTGCACTATGACTATTGCCATCATAGCATCTTTTTGCTCTATGTTTAGTAATAGGAGGAATTCAACTGAGATTGTCCCTAAGAAGTCTGTATCTTTGGTCATGGCCAAGCAAGCTAGTGCATTTGCATACATGTTTTGAGCTTGTGGAATCTAATTGACCTCATATCATTGGAAAGAGCCAAATAGCTCTTGAACTTTTTGAAGATAAATGGCCTTCTTTGATCCCCTTGTCTAGTATTCATCCCATATGTGACAAACTATAAGCTAGGAGTCACTAAATATTTTGAGGTTTTCAACTTGCACTTTTCTTACTAGATAGAGCCCTACCAATAATGTTTCATACTCTACTTCATTGTTTGTGGCCTGCAAACCAAATCTCAGTGCATAGAGGATTTTATGCTCTTCTAAACTGAAAAGAAGCACTCTTGCCCTAGCCTTTTGTTTGCTCAGTGACCTATCAACATACATTTTCCAATAAGGAGACTCTAGGGCTTTTGTTTCCTCTTTTGTAGGGCCTGTGAATTCTACAACAAAGTTTGCCAAGGCTTGCCCTTTTATTGTTGGTCTTGGCTTATGCTCAATGTCGAAATGGGCTAGCTTGACTACCCACTTGAGTAAATGACCTAAGGCATTCATCTTTTGCAAGATCTATTTTAGTGGAAATTGTGTGAGCATCTCAATGTTGTGTGATTGAAAGTGAGGTCTCAAGTTCCTTGATGCGATCATGAGGCAATATACAACCTTTTCCATTGGTGAGTACCTGATATTGGCATCTAGTAATCATTTGCTCAAATAATAGACCAGAAATTGTGTTCAAACTTCTTCTCATATAAGGGCTACACTAAAGGCATGCTGAGATACCCCCAAGTAAACAATGAATTTCTTGCCATCCCTTGGTTTAGACAAGAGTGGAGCTCAGCCCATGTATTCCTTTAGTTGCTAGAAAGCAACCTTACACTGCTTAATCCACTCAAAGTGTTTTGCCTTTTTTAGTGCATCAAAGAAAGGGATGCACTTATTTGTCACTTTTGAGATGAATTTACTAAGTGTTGCGACTTGGCCATTAAGGCTCTGAATATCCTAGATTCCAGTAAAGGCCCTCATGTCAACAATGCTTTGATCTTTTTAGGATTTGCCTCAATTCCCCTATTGTTGACCATGAAATCGAGGAATTTTCCTAAAGCTATACTAAATGCACACTTACATGGATTCAGCTTCATCTGATATTTTCTCAAAATTTCAAACATTTCCATGAGATCATGCACGTGGTTGTGACCTACTCAGACTTCACCAACATATCATCTAAATACACCTGCATTATTTTTCCAACCTGTTCCTTGAACATCATGTTTACTAATTGCTGGTAGGTTGCCCCTACATTCTTTAGTCTAAAAGGCATCACCTTATAATAATACAGCCCACAGTCAGTGATGAACGAGGTGTGTTCTTCATCTTATGGGTGCATGGGGATCTGATTGTATCCTAAATAAGCATCTATGAAGTTGAGAACTTGATGACCAATAGTTGCATCTCCAAACTGATCAATCCTGGGCAAGGGAAAATTGTCCTTTGGGCATGCTTTGTTTAAGTCCATAAAATCAATACAAGTTCTCCATTTTCCATTCTTCTTTTTCACAAGCATAGCGTTAGCCACCCAGGTTAGATAATGAGCTTCTGTATAAACCTATTAGCTAAAAGCTTATCCACCTCTTCTTTAAGAGTGATATAATGCTCAACAATTATGGGTCTCCTTTTTTGGTGCACTGGGTTATGATGAGAGTTATTGTTAAGCTTGTGTGACATGACTTCAAAGGCAATCCCATTCATGTCTTCGTGGTTCCAGGAGAAGACATCTAGGTTTACCTTAAGGAATTCAACTAATTGGGGTCTTCATATCCAGAGACAAAATTTTTCCAACTTAAGGCATCTTTCAACATCTACTTCACTGACTTATATATCTTCAAGCTCCTCCACTTGACTAATAGCTCCATTAGCATCCACCTCACAAGGGTCGAGGTTGTAACTAACCCTTGTTATGCTTTTGGCTTGTTGTTCTCCACCAGAAACAACATTAACCTTTTTCCCTTTCAGTCTTAACTTATTTGCATTCTCATAGCAGCATCTAGCTATGTGCTGCTCACCTCACATGCATCCAACTCCATTAGGGGTCAAGAATTTGATGGTAAGTATCTTGGCTGATGTGACCATGTCCAGGTTGTTGGCCTAGGTTACCCTAGCCATACATATTTCTTAGTTTTGATGTTGAAAAACAATTTTAATTAACTTTTCACGTTGTTATTTGACATCATACTTTACTGTTTATTTCAATTTGTTTTACAGGATTCAAAGTATACAATTATGATTCAAGAGATCCAAGAATAGTTTTAGGAATTATTTTATTTCAATAGGATCTTTTGTAAATTAGTTCAAATTAAATTTGATCCAAATATTTTTAACTAAACAATGAGGTAGAAAAACCACTTGAAGAAAACAAAATTTTATAAAATTGTTTTTCACTTCTTACATCGATGTCCACATCGATTCTATAAGAATAATTTTCAAAATTGTTTCAAACTAAAGGTTAGGAAAAATACCTACATCAATGAAGTAATTGATTACAATTCTACTTATAATAGATTGAACTTCGATTACCACACTAATTAATTAGTTGTAACCATCCTTAACTGATGCTACAATCGATGCAACAATTGAAAATTAGTTATTCTATTACAAACAGTTACAGTACTTATAAAAGTCCAACTTCCTTCATTATCTAAACAAGTTTTCACAGTTTTCTTCACAATTCAAGTACAAAAACATCTGAAAAAAGTGCTACATAAGATTTCTCTCAACCTCATCAAGTTTTTGAGATTTAATCAAGAGTTTTTTTGGATCAAAGGTCAATTGAATTCATCTTAGATTGTTTGAGATTTTCATCTCAAAGCTATGGTATTATATTTTACAATTCTTCTTATTTCATTTCTTTTTATTTGAGATTTCTATGGATTTAAAAATCTGTATAGGTTTAGAAGAGCCTATTTATAATTCTTCTAGGTTAGCAAGAAGCCTATGTAAGTTCTTGTGTTTAATATAAAATGGCATTTCAAGAGCTTGGTAAATCCTAATAGTTTTTCTTTTAATTGAAGAGGTCTTTTGGTTCAGAAAGATCAAGTGGAGTAGACTTGAATTATAGTTTTAATTCAAGTTTGAACCATTTTAAAAATCTATGTCTTCAACTTCTTTTTCTACAACTATATCTTATTGCTAAATTTTAATTTCTGCCATCTTCACTTTCATTGATCTTTATTCTGCTGCATCTTTTAGTAAGAGAAAAGAAAAATTAATATTAGATAAAGGTGTACATAAATTCTCCAACGAAAAAAGGGCAAGATCCAAAGTTCATTAAAATTTTAACTTTGATTTTTAGGGACCTGATAGTTGGTATTAAACCTTTGGCTCTTGACACACCTTTATTTGAACAAAATATGGATTCAAACTTAGGTATTTTTTTTGATTGCCCATCTCTAAATAATACACCTCCTTTTGATTCTGACAATTTTGATTTCTAGAAATTTAAAATCAAGACCTTTATTGAAGCCTTAGATATCGAAATGCTAGAAATCCTAGAATCAAGCTATAAATACCCTATGATTTATGTTAATGGAATTCTTGAACGAAAATCCAAACTGTTATGGACTTATGAAGAGGAAAGAAAACATTTTCTTACCTCTAAACTGAAATGGATTATTATTAGTACATTGCCTGCTAATGAAGTTTCAAGGATTTTAGAATGTGAAATAGGAAAAGAAATTCTAGATATACTTGAAGCTCCCTACAATTGCAAAATTGAAGCTAAGCACAAAGAAAAAAAGCAACATTGTTTGATGGCCAAGCATAATGAAATCTATAGGTTTTATAGTATCCTTTATCTTATTGTAATTCTTATGTTAGTGGTTCTACTAATGATTCAAGTAATCAAATAGATGATGATGATGATGATTGTGATAACCTATATGAAGAGGTTTATGAAGCTCTTACCAAAGCTAATAAGGAGAAAAAGAAACTCAAAAGTCAAAATGAAAATTTGATTAAAAAGATAGAGAAACTTGAAAAAAAAATGCTAATTTAAATGTATTAGCTAAAAAATTAGTCAATGAAAACAAAGTATGTGAGCACTGTAACTCTTACAAGCTGGAGATAGAGAGATTGAATAAGATGCTACAAAGTTTTGCTAATAGTAATGAAAAATTGAATAAAATACTTGAAAACCAGAGAAATGTTAAAAATAAAAATGGTTTAGGATATAGACAATAGTAGTTCAGAAGATCTAAGAAATAGAACCCTGCCTATACCACTTGCTATTACTATAATCATAAGGGACATCATATTAGAGACTACCCATTTAGGAATAGTACATATTTTCTAAAGTCAAATGAAAAATTGGTATGATTGCCAAAATTTTCTACTACTAAGAAAGATTCTACTTTATCTACTAACAAGTTTGGACCCAAATCCTATTGGGTACCAACCAAGCAAACCAGATTTCAGATCTACAAGTGTATGTGCAACTCATGGTTCAAAATAAAAGTTGCTAGATAGATGTTGATAAACTCTCCATTATTTTCAGTAAAAAAATTTGCTCATGTTTCATGTTTAATTTGTCTATTGCAAGTACTGACTTAAGCATCAAAAATGTTACTGAATTTGATTTGTAGGTACATGGAGAGAATTTGAAATATTAAGAGATCTGACATGCCTTTTGGTTGTTTTAAAAATTTTAGGAAAACACCTTAGAAAAACTAAAATTATGAACATACACACATCGATTTACTAATCAATGTCATTTATCCAGTTTTTCTTTTAACATTGATGTCACAATCGATGCCCTTCTCAATTTTTTAAATGTTAAGCATCGATATATACTTCGATTCCAATCAGTTTCCAAACTTTCAAGAAGGCTGAAAATTTTCTTTTTTTTTTTAAATTACTGGATAAATCGATTACACAATTGATGCAAAAAAAAATAACACTCATACACACACTGATGTCATAAACGATGCCCATATGAATTTCAATGAACAAATTCAAACTGAAATCAATGCATTAGTGAATTTTTGCTCTCTGCATTAATGCGCACATCAATTCAAGGCATGATACTATAAATATCAAAATTGAAGTTGAACCCATTTCTATAGTTACCTTCAAACCCTTTTTCTAATTCTTTCAACTTTTGACCCTTCAAAACTCTAAAATCTTCGTTTCTAAATTGACTTTTATCAAATTTCTTCCATAGAAACACCGAAAGCATCATTCTCTACCATTCTAACTAATTGATTTCTCAAAAATCATCCCAAAATCAAAAACCCCAAATTCAACCTAAGAAAAACCCTAAAGTATCAAAAAATGGCATTTCTCTTCAAAATTCAAGAATGGCAAAAAGAATCAAGATTGTAGCAAAGAGAAAAGACAAATCCCCATCGAGAACTCCATAACCAAATGAAGAAGAAGCATTCTTCCTATCATCAAACGAGGATGCCTCTTACCTTGCTTTTGAAAATAGAAAAGTTAAGCCTCTAAAATGTTTTAGTGATCAACTATTCAAAACAACCCATTTAATTGAATTATTAGCTAAGTACAAGCTTGAAAAATTTTTGATCTTCAAAGATACAACCTATCCTAAGCTTGTAAAAATGTTTTATGCTAACTTAGCTGATGTTGATGGTAAATTATCCTGTTATGTGATGTGTAAACACATTATGATTGGCATTAAAATTTTTGCAAATGAATTTCGTATGAACAATTCAATGCCAAAGCTTACTGTAGGATCGTTCAATGAATATAGTAAAGAATTGGCAGTTAGAATGCTATTTCCCTACTCCACCCCAAAAGATGGTAGTAGGAGGTTGCTAATAACTGGCTTGACTCCTGAAGATAGGATTCTGCACTATGCTCTATGGAAAGTTATTGTGCCAAGGATCACCAACTTCACCCAAATCATGGAAGATGATCTATCATCAAAAACTATCTTGATTTCAACTGTTCCTATTTTATTTTGAAGTATATAGGTGAATGTTCTTAAAGCATTGAAATTGGTTATCTACCTTACGGTATGATCCTGCCACTTTTTTTCACAAAAGCAAAAATAAAGATTTTTAATGAAATTTTGTCTTCATGTCCAAATGCAATCACAATGATTACCTCATCACATTTTCATAAAATAGGTTTCAAAGAAAATAGTCAAGGAAAATGGACCAAGGAAATACCCCTACCTACATAATCATCTAGCCAAACTTCAACCCATGCTGCAATTTTCACTGAAATAAAAGCTAGACTAACTGCACTAATTGAAGATGCATAAACATACAACTGATCTAGCAAATAAGATAAATGATTCTCAAGATTCATGGTTCAATGTTATAGAAGAAAGAATGTCCATTTTTAGAAGAAAAATGTGATAAAAGAGATAATGAAATGAATTAAAGACTTGAATCACTTGAAGAACAAGTTCAAGAAATCAGACTAAGGTTGCAACAACAAGATGAGGAAGTTGAAATGCAAAAGATGAATGAGCTACCTCTAAAATAGTTCTCATTATTTGATAATTGTATCCCCTAGTCCTATCTACCCTTCTATTATCTTTACTATTGTTATTACATTTTGACATATGTTGGATATTTTTATATTCACTTCACATGTTGATATGTTTAAGATATTTTCTTTTTGGATATTTTATGTTAATGATTTTGATATCTCGTGTTATTATTGAAATTATATTGATACTTTTTTTTATATTATAATTCGTTCAATATAGATTAAAATCTGATCAATGTATTCTACCCTTTCTTTTTATTTTTGGTACATTGTTTTATTACTTTTTGATGTGCCAAAAGAGGAGAAATATGAAATTTTTAAAATTAATTTCATTTTTAAAATCCCATAAAATTTTAGATGTTACTTTCAAACAATAAAAGGGACATTATTTTCAATTAAAAAAGAGGAGAAAAGTTTTTATCAAGATAGAGAAAGGAAAATTTTTTCCTTTTTGTTCTCATTTTTTACTTTATTTTGAAACTAATCTAAATTTATTTGTCAACATAAAAAAGGGGAAGATAATTAGCCTAGGTTACCCTAGCCATACATATTTCTTAGTTTTGATGTTGAAAAATAATTTTAATCAACTTTTCACATTGTTATTTGATATCATACTTCATTGTTTATTTCAATTTATTTTACAGAATTCAAAGTATACAATTGTGATTTAAGAGATCCAAGAATAACTTTAGGAATTATTTTATTTCCATAGGATCTTTTGTAAATAAGCTCAAATGAAATTTGATCCAAATATTTTTAACAAAATAATGAGGTAGAAAAACCACTTGAAGAAAACAAAATTTTATAGAATTGTTTTTCACTTTTTACATCGATCTCCACATCAATTCTATAAGAATAATTTTCAAAATTATTTCAAGCCAAAGGCTAGGAAAAATACGTACATCGATGCAGTAATCGATTACAATTCTACTTGTAATAGACTAAACTTCAATTACCACACCGATTAATTAGTCATAACCATTATAAATCAATGCAATAACTGAAAATTTGTTATTCTATTACAGACAGTTATAATAATTATAAAAACCCAACTGCCTTCATTATTTAAACAAGTTTTCATAGTTTTCTTCATGATTCAAGTATGAAAACATCTATGAAAAGTGCTATACACGATTCCTCTCTACTCATCAAGTTTTTGAGATTTAATCAAGAGTTTTTTTGGATCAAAGAACAATTGAATTCATCTTAGATTGTTTGAGATTTTCATCTCAAACCTCTGGTATTATATTTTACAATTCTTCTTCTTTTATTTCTTTTTATTTGAGATTTCTATGAATTTAGAAATCTGTATAGGTTTAGAATAGCCTATTTATAATTCTTCTAAGTTAGCAAAAATCCTATGTAATTTCTTATGTTTGATGTAAACTGGCATTTCAGGAGCCTGGTAAATCCTAATAGTTTTTCTTTTAAATAAAGAGGTCTTTTGGTTGAGAAAGATCAAGTAGAATAGACTTGAATTATGGTTTCAATTCAAGTTAAACTACTTTAAAAATTTGTGTCTTTAACTTCTTTTTCTATGCTTATATCTTGTTGCTAAATTTTAATTTCTATCATCTTCAATTTCATTAATCTTTAATCTACTATTTCAATAAAAGAAAAGAGGAATTAATGTTAGATAAAGGTGCATGTAAATCCTCTAATGAGAAAAAGGCAAGATCCAAAGTTTGTTAAAATTTTAACTCTAATTTTTAGGGACCTGACATAAGTCATTCATTGTAGGTCATCCCAACACCACATTATATTCTAAAGGACAATCTATAATTAGAAAATCTACTAAGGTAGTGGCCTAGCGGTTTGAATCTTCACGAGTAAGGGGAAACTTGATCTGCCCCACTGGTAATATTGTATCTCCACCGTGGACATAGAGGCTGGTGCTGGCCGAATTTAGTCGAACCACATTAAACTTGCCACCTCCTCATCCCTTCTTCCTCTCGGCCTATCTCCTTCTGCACTTTAAGAGCAGAATTGGTCCTCAAAACTCATCACCGTTGGCTGAATTTTAAGTCTTCCTTATGAACTAAATTTCACTGTCAACATTTTGGCACCATTTGTGGGGATCATTTGCTCTCTGGAATCTCCGTTGCATCCCAACAATGACCAGAGGAAGAATGACTCAGTGCTCTACCACCCCAGCTCCTCAACAGCATGCCGTTGCACCCGAAACACAAGAGGCCTAGATGCCTGATCAGTCTCGATTGGCACTCAAAAACATAGTTAGAGAGTTAGTGAAAACTATCAAAGTGCTTACTCAGGCACAAGCGCAAAATACTCAAAGATAAGAAGAAATCATGGCACAACTCTAGCAGCTCCGTGAGGAAGCTCAAAGAGAAGTTCACAATGACCACGACAGCCAATAACTGGGGGGATCACAATGAGCAGAAAGCTCTACCCCTCAACATGATGGACAACATGTGATAATGGAAGAGGTCCTCAAAAGGCTCAAATAGCTAGAAGAGCATCTACAGCCTCAAAGCCATCAGCCTCATAATGAGAAGACCTCACTATTTACTACGGAGATCGAGAAGCAACCTCTCCCCCAGAAACTCAAGGTGCCCGCTATCCCGCTATATGATGGAAACAATGACCCAAGCAATCATCTGGACATGTTCAACACTTAAATGGACCTCCAAATAATCGATACCCTAGTGAAATGCCATGTCTTTCCCACCACATTAGGGGCAATGCCTTGGGCATGGTTCAGGTGCTTCTCGACTCACAGCATTTATAGCTGGGAGGAATGTCAAAGGAAATTTGTTGACCAATATTGGGTGCTGAAGAAGTAACTTGCACCTTTTTACCACCTCGCAATGATTTTCCAGAGCAAGGATGAGTCGCTTAAAGACTACGTGGCCTGATTCAGGCATGAGGCCAACACCATAAAGAATCCCTCAGAAGAGAACATTTTAATAGCTATCTCAACGGGACTTCGTAAAGACAGCAAATTGTATAGAAGCCTCTACAAATCCCCCACTTGAGACCTCATCAAATTCTATGATCGGGCAACCAAACAAATAAGATGGGAAGAAACCTTCGGAACGAAGGAACCCAAACATAAAACGGGCTATAATGGTCCTATCGCAAGCAAAAAGAAGGGAAGCGAGAGTCACAACAACCCCATTCCTCATCTAGTGAAAAAGGTAAAACCTCAATGGCCCAAAGACTGCTTCGAGAGCTACAGCATCCTATCAGACACACAAGACAAAATCTTTGCCATGAAAAGGCATAATAAGGACTTCGAAAGGCCCAGGCCCATGAGGCTACCTGCCAAGTCTAGAGACCAGAGCAAAATTTATGCCTATCATAATGAGGTTGGACACACCACCTCAGAGTGCTATGCACTGAAAAATGCCAATGAAGGCCTCATCAGAAGGGATCGACTACAGGATTATGTGGTAGGACCATCGGGGCAGTGTGCTTAACAGGCTCAATGAGTTATCACCCAAGAGCCCGAGCCTTCCATCAGAACCATATTTTGATCTTGTAACACTCGTTTATTATTGATTGTACCAATTATGGTATTTTGAATCAATACAAGTTGCTGATTGGCCAAGTATTATCTAGACAAAAAGTTTTCACTCCATCTTTGCAAAATCACTACAGCGAACGATTCTCACCTTGCTACAGCATTATCGCTGAAGCGAACAGTTCTCACCTCGCTACAGCAAATAATTCTCACCTCGTTACAGCGAATAGTTCTCACCTCACTATAGCATTATCGTCACAGCAAAAGGTTTTCACCTCGCTATAACACCATTTCATAATCTTATTTTAGCAAATGATTTTCACCTTGCTATGACGAAACTAAAACAAAATCGAGGGTTTAACGACTTTGAGCCTACCTTGTGACTTCAAAAATTTAGACAAAACAAGTCATTGCAACTTCCGCACTTCTTCCTATAAATCTCATATGGACATAGCTCTCATGTCTCAAACGAGACTCCTCAAGTGCAACTTGCATACGACCCCTCTCTCACTCACAACTAGTCGAGTAATCAGAAATACAAAGCATAATTGATTGGCAAAAAAAGAGAAATTTCATTAATCATCAGAAAGTTACATGCAACGATGCGTAGAGCATCTGTTATAGCATATGAGAAAAAGAAAAGCTCATATAGCAGAAAGACCTCTTTTAGTGAGGCAAAGTTGCATAAAAAAAAGAAGTGAAGAAACGAAGGCAAGAAGCTTGATGATCCGACACAACCATTCCGACAAGAATGAAAGACCGGTCACCGAGCTCATGCCTGTAGGAAGAACATCAACTCCTAGTTCCTCCTGCTTATTCCCTTCGGTGCATCCCCTTGAGCTAGGCTAAGAGCAAATTAAAAAGTTGTAGTCGATTGGCCAGGGTGCTGCACCACAAGCAACAGCCGGAGGAGGTGGCCCGAAGTCAGCACAAGATCCCTTAGGGGCCCATCTGGCGGATCTTGCAATGGAGCCATGTGCAACGGGCTATCCATGTCTCCTGGTACTCTACAATAAGCCATCCATACCTCAACAAGCTTTGTCGGAAGCCAAGACACCAAAATGCAAGGGGCTTTTCAGTCTCTTTCATTGAGTTTCTCTAGGACAAAGAAGAGAATGCCCCAGGCTATAAATAGACCCACTCGGCCTTTTGAAGAATCTAGAAGGTGTCTGACCTGATCTTCATCCAACAGCCCAAAACGAGTGACAAAGCCACGTCAATGGCCAAAAATGGCAAACAGAAGAAAGCATAGCCTAAAGCAGAATGGAAAGACATCTGACATGACACTTTGATTAAGGGAGGGCACTGACCAAATATATGAATCTAGCCTTAGGAGCTTATAACTCCTAGTCCGTAAAGCAAACCGAGAGTTGGGGGGCTTATGTTATATACAAAAATGGCCTCGAGAGCTCGTAGCCCTGAGCATGTCCAAGGCACTTCACAAACTTTATTTTACCTACCAGACAGTGGCATAGCGAGGTAACCCTGGTATCTTTCCCGTGGAGCCAGCCTCGCCTCATCTATCACAAGGCAGTAGCATAACAAGATCATCCAAACATATCTCTCAGTGCTACCCTCGCCTGGCGAGGCAGTGACCCAACGAGATAATGAGGAAGCAACAAGACTCACTTGCCAAGTAGTAGTACCAGGCTCGCTACAGTAGTCTCCACGACACCCCCAAGCTAAGGATTCCCACTCAGGATGCCTAAGTATCTTGCTTAGCATGACAACTCTAAGCAACAGACGTCGACAGGTTCAGGCCTACTGCCAACCTAGGGAGACCATTCTGTAACCTACATTCTATAATGGCTAGTTTGTAATCTTTTTCTATCTTTTCTCATTTTATGGCTTGATGTAACACAATTGTAGCTTGTAATTAATGCATGTAACTCCCCCTTCCTCTATAAATAGGATTGCCTTGTTAGAAGAGAGGGAGGCCAAGTTCTGTAAGTAGAAACCTGCTAAGATCATTTTTCTGCACATTAATAAACTCTCTGCCATAGACGTAAGGTCTGGTGCCACCTGGATTTAGCTGAACCATGTTAAACTCATAGCCTCCTCATCCCTTCTTCCTCTTGGACCATCTCTTTCTGCACTTCAAGAGCAGCATTAGTCCTCAGAACTCATCTCTGTTGGCTAAATTTTGGGTCTTCTGTACAAACCAAATTTCACTGTCAACAGTTCTTTTCTTGTACAACCTCAAGTTAGGAGAGAGACATTTTAGTTTAACTTTTGGAACTTTATCTTCCCCCATGCCTATGTGTTTTAGGTCCACTTCCAATTTCTTAGCGCTTGCATTCGTAGGAAAGATAGGGCTTTCATCAGATAGTTTACCATACACAGCAGCTTCAGCATCTTTATCAAAAGTAAGGGAGCTTTTCAAAAGATAGAGCTCAAGTGGATGAGTAGAATAATGCTTCCTTATATGTTCTCTCTTAGTTTTCTCAATTGAATCTATTTTGTAACATGATTCCTCAAGAGGGGGCATTCTATAACAAGGACCTGATTAAATTGAATTTTCTTATCCCCTATATTCAAGGAAAGCTTTCCATTCTTTACATCTATAATGGCACCAGTAGTGGCAAGAAAAAGCCTTCCAAGAATGATAGGGATCTGAGCATCCTCTTCCATCTCCAAAATTATGAAATCAACTGGGATGAAAAATTTATCGAATTTTAGAGGCACATCCTCTAAGATACCAACCAAATCCTTAACAGATCGATCTGCCAATTGTAAGGAAAGAGTGGTTAGCTTCAAGTCACCCATCTAAAGCTTTTTATAGATAAAAACAGGTATAAGGCTCATGCTTGCTCCTAGATCACAAAAGGCACGATCAATATGCATGGCGCCTATAGAGCAGGGAATAGAAAAATTGCTAGGATCTTTAAGTTTGGGAGATAGTTTGTTCTAGATGATTTTGTTGCATTCTTCAGTTAAGGAAACTGTATCATACTCTTCAAATTTCCTCTTGCTAGATAAAATCTCCTTCAAGAACTTAGCATATGAGGGCATCTATGAAATAGCTTCCAAGAAAGGGATATTGATATGCAGCTTCTTGAGGATTTCCTAGTATATACTTGGGTTCTTCATCTTGTTGACCCTCCTTTTCTTCCTCTTCTTGAACTTTAGCTTCCTTAAGCTTCTCAACTTCTACTCCAGGCTCTTCTATCCTTACTTCTTCTTCACTTAATTTAGGCCTTTCTAGTTGCTTCCTACTTCTTAAAATAACAACATTGCAATGTTCCCTAGGATTCTCTGGTTGACCTGGAAGTTTTCCTAGGGTTCGAGCTAAAGGACTGGCTTGTTGGGCAATTTGAGTTTCCCGCATCTTGTTATGTGTAGCTAGTGAGTCAACCTTGGAAGCTAGCTCTTTAATAGCCTCATTCATGGTTTGGTTTTGAATCCTAATTTGGGCCATTATGAAGTTCTCTATCATCATCTCAAGATTAGATTTAGTTAGGAGTGAAGGATTAGGAGATCTTTAGGGTTGAAAGCCAAGGGGTTGCCTGAAATTATTTGAGGAGTAGGATTTGGATTTTGATGGTAGGAGAAGTTGGAATGATTCCTCCAGCCTAGGTTGTATGTATTGGAAAAAGGATTGTTCTGCTGGGCAAAATTATTGATTAAGTTCACTTGCTCACTACCTTGAAAAAAGGGATTCCCCAATTGGCATTCAGTAGCAATATGGCCAATACATCCACAAATTTCACATGAAACTCCAGAAGAGCCTACTACATTCACACTTAACTTGTTTATTTTCTAGAAGAAAGCATCTACCTTGGAGGACAAGTGGTCAATTGCATCAATTTGATATTTCCCCAGTGGTTTCTTTGATAAAGCTCGATCACCTGACCATGAATAATGATTTTGAGCCATGTCCTTTATAAGAGTGTATCTTCATCTACGGTTTTGTTCATGAATGCTCTTCCTGTGGCAGCATCTACTAATGTACGAGTGTTATATGCAAGTGCATTGTATAAGGTATGAACTATCAGCCATTTTTCTAATCCATGGTGGAGACATAACCTTGAGAGTTCCTTGAATCACTCCCAAGCTTCTTATAATGATTCTCTATCTTTGTAAGCAAATATTGTGATTTGATTGCAAAGTTGAGCTATCTTGCTTGGGGGAACATATTTAGCCAGAAAGGCTTGTGATAACTATTGCCATGTAGTAATAGATCCAGTTGGCAGAGAGTGTAACCATACTCTAGCCTTATCCCTTAAAGAGAAGGAAAATAGCCTCAACCAAATAGCATATAGAGAAACTCCATTCATCTTCAAAGTGTCACAATATTCCAAGAAAATCGATAGATGTAGATTTGGGTCTTCGATAGGAGATCCTCCAAATTGATTTTGCTGGACCATATACAAAAGTGAAGGTTTTAGGTCGAAGTTATTAGCACAACTGGTCTAATGATGCTCGAACTTATGCCATGGGTATTTGGTGTAGTAAAGTCCTTTAGCAAGTAGTTGTTTGGTTGACCCATGGCTAGAGGTGTTGATTGATCTTGTTTCTTTTATCTCCTCCTTCTTTGAAGTGTCATTTCAATCTTTAGATCAAATTAAACAAGATTTTCAAGAGCTCTTCACATAAAAGGAAACACCTACACAATAGAAACCAGAAGTAGGGGTAGCAAAAGAAAAGATTAGAAATAAAAAATAAAAGAAAGGATTTAGATCAACTTTATTGCAAAACAAACTAATATTGATGCAAAAGATATCCCCAGCAATGGCGCCAAAAACCTGATGTGTGTTTTTCGCAAGTGCATGGTGTAGTTCTAGTAGATATTGACAAATACAGGTCGAATCCCACAGCGATCTCGTTATCAATTACCAAAGTTTGCAATATAAGTTGCTTAAATCAAATAAGAATATTAAAGATAATAAAGAGGTTTAACGAAGAGCAGCAAATAATTAATAAAAAAAGTTCAATTATAAAAGTTTAATTATAAAGATCTACTTAGACATGATAAAAGCAAAAACCAAATTCATTAATGTAAAGAACTGCATAATGTTTAGAAAAAGATAGAAGAAGAAAAGATGAAGTTGGAAGATGAAATTAAGATGAAAGTAAACTAGAATCCTTGCAAGAACTTTAAATAAAGAGGAAATCCCAAATTCTGCTCAGAAAAACTCTTAAGAAAGTAAAGAACTCGTAATCTATCTTAATCCTAGTTAATGCCTCCATCAGGTTGCATAAGATCAACTTTTATAGTAGGTTTGTAGAGGCTAGAACATGGCTATGCTTTGGGACACGGGCTGGCCATGTTTTAGGTTGGAAGTTTGTCGATGAATGCACTGAACCCGGTTGTATCTCAGGACATGGCCAGGCTGTGTTTGGTGCTGGCGTCTTCAATTTCTTAAACTTCAATCATGGTTGAGTTAAGTTCTTTACATGGCTTCTCTCATAGCTTCTCTTTAATCCAATTGTGCTTTGAACTTCTGCCTTCACCCTCCTTTTAAAGCCTTTTTGCTAACCTACAATGAGAAACACAAACTACAGAGTACCAAAGAACAAATAGACTAAACTAAAATAAAAAGAGTAACAGAGTTACAAATTAATAATGAATTAAGAGGTAATAATCAACATAATAGTATGCATCTTGCTCATTTATCAGCTACTGAGCTCTCCTCTAGGTGTAGTGGCCCCAACTTGGTTTTGCACACCTTGAGCCTATGCTTATGCTAGTGCCCTAACCATACTAGCCAACTCCCTCATAGTGTTCTCCATGTCTGCACTCCATCAGCCTAGGAATAATAACAGTAGGTTGGTGATGGGGTGTTGGCAATAAGCTAGTAGCAATACCTATGGCAAGGACAGCGGAAGCACCCACCATGGGATGAATTAATTCCTATTGTTATTTTACATGACTTTCAAGCGACTTAATTGAAGTTTCTGAACTTCAAGTGGTTCTTCCTCTAACCATTGCAGTTGAATAGAAAATCTATCAAAAAATTAACCAAATGCAATTTAGGCCCTCCTTCTAGTGCCAAAATGTTGACATGTAAATTTAGTCAATCCAAGTTCAAAACTTTAAATTGCAAACTGAGAGTGTAAGATGAGAGAGAATGAGTGAGAGAGAGAAAGAGAGATAGGAAGAATAGGGAGACAATAGAAGTTTTTGACGAGAATCAGTCAAGTGCAATGCCTACATCCATGGTTATAATATTTTCTCTATCTATTTTAGCAGAGTTTTTATATCTTTTAGGTGTTTGATCTCTATATTTTGCAAAGTTATTGTCAGGTCCCACAAAGGCAGTAGATAAAAACGTGATGAACAGTTTATATAGCGGAAATAACTTTGGATCTTGCCCTTAT